>JAQGAZ010000464.1:0-60705 GCA_034692225.1 Polydesmus complanatus | reverse complement strand
GTTTTGAACTAAAACTAACAAAATCGAAACTAACTAAAACGAAAAAAGTTAGTCTCGTTGGCGCTCTTGGGCCTAAGGACCACTAAAGCCCAGTTAGAACAATTTACGATGAATTTAACGAAAAGAACCAACACAAAAATAATTCTAAGTTTACTTAAAACCTTTTTTTAATTTTTTTTAAATTTATTAAATCGTATTTAGTCCTCGAGTGAGTCGATATACACGCGAATAGTTGAAAAAAATCATGGTTTTTTTAGAATTTTCGTATTAAATCAAATTTTATAATAATGTAGCCTACATAATATTATCATACGGAGGAATGCGATGCCTACGGCGCATGCGCTAAAAAAGAAAAAAACCGGAGCAGCCTGTACCGGCACTTTCAAACTTTTATTGATTAAAGTTGCTGATGCAATTGCTGGCTGATGTAATCAAAAGTCGTAGGCGCTATCGCCCCTTGGTGGCCGAATCTATAATTGGTAATTCTTCCTCTTAATACATTTGGGCTCCTCTTAATACTTCAAAATGTATGCTTTATTCTCTTATTCAAAGTTGTTATTGGGACTGAGTAGACTGAATAAATTTAATAATTATTCTCCCTATTAAAGCTTGCTGGTTTAATTATTTATTTATTTTTTTTGGCCATCTTTAGGTCGCCTTTTTTTTTTTTTTTTGTGCCATGTACGCCGGTCTTGCAGGTTATTTTTTGGCACTCTTTAGGTCGCCCTGAGCTTGCAGAAAACTCTAAACTTTAATACTGTAGTGCGATAATCTTTGTAAATGTTTAAGTTGCATTAAAAAGTATCCAATATTATGTTTTTATTTCAGTTATTTTAATACCGGCAATAAAAATGAGCAGTCATAATAGCGCCACCTATTGATGTTAAGTGGCGCTAGGCGGTCCTAAGTGGTGCTAGGTGGTCCTAAATTTAATGACGGCTCAATGACAGGTTGCTACGTAACTTCATTTAGGACCACCTAGGACCACTTATTGATTAAAAGTGTTTTTTCAAAGTCAAATTGAAATAGGAGAAATAATGAGCTATCAAATGTGAGGAAGTGATTGCCGAGATGCAAAGGCAGTGGTCAGGGTAAGACGATTACGAAGGTTCGACTCCCACCAGCGCAAGAATTTTTTCAGAGAATTCAGGACGAGGAAATTCAATGGAAAATCGAGGATGACGTTTATAGATGGAGGCCGATCAAGAGGGCCCAGGCGAAAGAAGTTGTTCAAGAACTGAGGGAGGAGACCGAAGATGACGGAAAAGACCGAGGGGGGAGACCCAATGTGAGAAAAAGACAAGCGGGTGGTATCCCCCTCTCAGGTTTCTTCTTACGGGCGGCCTCTTGGTCAGGGCCCCTCTTTCGGGCGGCCATCAATCTCGTTCGCCCCCACACTCTTCCCTCCCCCTCTCCTCTATTTAACTTTAACTTTAAAAAATTTTCAACAAAAAAAAAACTGAATGGGGCTAAATGTAGTTTGGGGAATATTTTTATCAAAATTAAATTGGGTCAACCAGCGAGAAACCGAAAGTTGGTCCGACAGATGCGTTGGTGTATATTATTTTTTGCGCAGGTTGGGTTTTTTCGCCAAAAAATATTAAAATTAAAAAAATCTAAATTTCAAAAGCAGCATACGTGTATATAAATTAATAAAAGATTTTAATGATGTTTATAAGTTACCGGTACTGTAATTAATGCGATAAAAGTTTGTGCTAGGGGTTTAGAACAATCAATCACAACTTTTCGCTAATAGTATGGAGAAAAAGTGAATGTACAACAAGGTACAGTAATTATTTTGAAAATACGAGTACCACCGTACCAATTTTCGCTCCGAAATTTATAAACCCGAATTTATCTAAAATTTTAAATTAAAAAATAAAAAGTTACAATATACGATGTAAATAAAAATTGAGTATCGATACTGTCGTTCAAGCGGAAAAACTTTGTCTAAAAAGGGGTAAATTCGTTATAGTAACTTGAGTAAAATCAATTTCGCCTTTAAAATAAATCGCAAAAATTATATTAATACAATAGAGATTTTGCGATTAGTCTTTTTTTTTCCTCGTTCTTATGTTCAAGTGAACTTCTTATGTCGTCAGAGTTTACATCATTGCAACAATAAATTTCAAATTCCGAACTTTAACGAAATGAGACGTTGGATTTAAGCATAAGAACGAGGACATATAAAAGCTTGACCGCAAAATCTCTAATAAGTAATTAAAATAATGAAGGTACGTCATTGGTCTAGACGCAGAAAATAATTCGACGTGCAACAAACCCACTTCAATAATCTTAGCGTGTCTCACACACATTTTTTTTTTTTTGGATCTACGATAAAAGTTGCATTTGCCTTTTGCCTAGAACTTGATTTATCGTAATGAAAAAAAAATAAAAAAAAGTCGACATTTTTCGACGAAATTAGGTAACTTAATAATAATTATTGTGAAGAGACTTGTCATGCACGTGCGTAATCATTATTTTGAAAATTAGGTATCGATTGTAATAGTACAGACAGTAATTTGAATAACGCCCCCGCACTAAATCACTACAAGTGCCAAATTATAAACATATTGTAAAACGTAACTAAATTAATTATTATTGCGAACAATAACCTTATAATTGCATAATTATACCATAAAACTAACAACTCTTAATAAAAATTTGAAAAGTCATCGAAGACGGTAGAACTATAATAATAATAATAATTATGCATAAAAACTTGATAAAAATTTCAAACGTTAGTTAAATTACTATCTGAATCAGCTGAAGATGTTAACGAATAATTGGCGGAATCTCTATGAGGATTGGTTTTATACAGCGCCACCATTTCTGGATTGCTTATGGCTCCCAGACGAGGGCAAGCACCGTCGTGAACGAGACGTAAATGACGAGGGGAAGAATTTAACATAGCAATGGTCAAGGGTGGCCATTTATCTTTGGCACTAGAACCTACGTTCGTAGAACTAACGTAGTCGTTGGATAAATCTGCGTTCTGATCGCTAAACGACTTAAGTTTCATGTTCGTCGTTCGACCGAACGGTTCAACATTATCTTGAACTTGTAAACTACTAACCTTCGGACTTCGAATAGTAATGAGCGCATTCTCCATTTGCTTTTCTTCTTCGTCCGATTGACTCCCGGCTCGATGACCCTGACGAAGATTTCGATATCGGTTCGCCAATCCGTGACAACTGAGATTTGTATCCGAGGTCTGCAAACAACCTTTCCAATGACTGCTGGCTTTCGGCGACATTTTGGCGCGAATGTCGATCATTATCGGGAGATCGTCGACGCTGCAAGATTTTCGAGAGCTGTTATTATCGCAAATGCTGCTGCTGGAATGAATGCCACTCGACGTGTCACTATTGCACTTTTCTTGAGGAGAAGATGTACTGCTCAATGAGTTGGATCTGCCACTTCCTCCTTCACAATGTTTTTCCATCGGCGCTCTCAACGCTAACAGCTCACTAATATTCTGGGCTTGGGGCTGGAATTAGCATAATAATAATAAACAATGTTAAAATAAAATACAATAGGCAAAAACTGTTAGCATATTATATAAATATCACATTTTAACCTGACAGGTTAAATTGTTAAACCCAACCTAAAGGCCGAGATGGAAAAATATATACGGTACAGTAATATAAACATAGAAACAAAACACTTAACTTATTATTTGACAACATGATGGAATTATTAGTTTGACAATGATCTTTGCCCAATGCAATACTTTATCATGCTCAAAAGGCAATTTTATAAAAACTTGAAATAATATTACCTTTTGACATATTGAATAGTTTGCGCAGCACCTTTTTTTAAAGGCCTCAAAACGGCGTTTTGTATTCAAAAGACGTAGAATATAAATGTCTGACTCGGGCGACTACTTATCAATAAAGTTGAGAGATAGATCTTAAAAGGGGCAAATCTATATTTACACCTTTTATTTTAGCCTCAAAAAGCTTAATGGCGTGACATATTTAACGAAAAAAGATGCTGCGCAAACTCTTTACGTATTAATATTGTTTTTAAGTATACAGGCACATTAATCTTTTTGCATTTAATCTCTGGACAAGGGTCCGAGAGTAAATTATTAGCATTAAATACCTGAGAGTGCCTAAGACTATTCTTTTTTAAATTATTCAAGTAGAATAATTATTACTGCTTTAAAAATACAGTATGACTTAAAATAATCGTCTTAAAGTTAAACGTAAAACTTTTTTGTTGTTGTAAAAATTATCCAATCGATAAAATTACAACATTTTACACCCGAACTATTCTTAAATTTAAAATTTGAAAAATTTTGAAACTACATTTTACAGAATATTAATAATTATTTTAAAACAATGCAAAAATGCATTTGAGATAAAAGAAAAATTTTTTCAAAACCTTGCTTAAAAAAGTCATACGTCAAACGAATAAAAATGAACATGTACAAACATATACCGAAGTAGTTTCGTCATGTACAGTCACACCTATGCAGACGCGATGTACAGGACTTCTTGATCCCAAACTCCTTTGGCAATGCACGTCAAAAAAATCATTTTCGTCGTTGATAGCCGACTCTTCGTCTCGATCGGATCCATCGTTAACAATTTTACCTTCTTTTAAATTATTTAAAGTCGCCTAGGAAAAAAAAAGATTTCAACTTTAAAAAAAATATAAAGGAAAATAACGAGATTTTTGCGTCCTTCTAACCTTTAATAGATCTTCTATACTACTATCGTGTTCCTCCTCTTCCTGAATCAGTGGTATATCGCGGAGAGTGGCGTAATCGCTGTCCTCGTCGGTATCAGTTAAATCTTCGAATTTCACATTTTGCTTTTTAAATTTGGAGCAAGCTTTCGGAAATCTCCCTTTTCGATTTTGACGTGGACTATTCACGGTCTCGTCAAACGTCACGACTTTATGTTTATTAGTCGGCGGCGATTTCCGGTTGGTGGACAGCAACGTTTCCGACTCGGCCGACTCTTTGGGATACTCCGGCCTGGGTTTCAACCAATAAATATCGTCGTCGTCATCCGCGCTAATCAAATTTTTGTGTCTCCTTCGAAATTGAGCATTTTTATGGATGACACTCATTATGGCTTTTCTGGGAATGGGTTCGCGAATGGTGTAAATTTGCCCCGCGTTAAGTACTATCAATGGCACGCTTTTATTGTGTTTTTGCAGCAGTTCCATATCATTTTGCAGCTGCCTACTATTTCTATTATTGCACGAAGCCGCGCCCGCTGTGGACACGTGAAACTGCCATCGCTGCTTTAAAGTCAGCACGAACCACAAAACAATCCACAGAAAAAAATACAAAACGATTCCGACGACAGACGCTAGAATCGCCCCGTCTAAACTGCCCTTATAAACCACCGTAAAGTCGTACAACAACGGGCAAGTTGATATGGCCAAAGCCACTAAGACGGCGAACGCCATGCAATGAGGAAGATAACCCCATAACGTCCGAGATGTTTCTCTCCATGAAATGTGATGTCTCTCGTGTTCTCGTCGCATGTACGTTTGATACTTTCTCAACCCGTAAAAATACACGATGCTCCCGGAAATGGTGCTAATAATACTGCTTAGTAAATACATGAAAACCGCCACCGGTCTTCCCAAAAGAAGACCGTCGTTGGCGTAAGGTAAAACGTAGTCTACTCCGTAAGTATTTAACTTGTAAAGTACGGCGAAACCGGTAAAAGCTAATAAAGAATGTATGGAACTCAGAATCAATTGTAAAGAGAATAAAAAACTAAATGGTTTGTTGGTCTCCCAAAAAACTGCCGGATATCTCACGGAATAGACTAATAGGGCTATGGCGTAGTTTACGAATTCGGGAGAGATGGGAAAAAATAAATCGTCAATTTGTTGACTGCTATTGGCGGTGAAACCACTTGGCACATTATTATTTACCATTCGTCGTGTTCCGCTCATGTCCAAAATATCTGATGATGGATTAACGTTTCTCGCACTGTGGTTGCTAGCGGATAAAAAACCGAGTACGACGATCCGATCGCGATGAGTGATCATAAAATCCAAATCTGTTGTCCAAATTTCGTCTAAAAAAAAAAAAAAAAGAGTAAAAACAAAAATAAAAAACTTTTTTAAGTCGGTTTTATAATGGCAATGCCAGACACGCATCATGAAACATAATGATTTATCGAAAATGCAACTTTATGGCAGAGAGTATGTTTTAATATAAAAAGAAGAGTGGGTTATAGACTGCGTGCGTACAATGTAATATTGAATGCCATTGCATTGTATAATACGGTGTGTAGAGTATAATGCGTGGTTGGCACTTGAATTGAAGATAAAGTGAAAAATCGCGCAAAGTAAGTGGTAAAAGAAACGAGAGAGAGAGAGATGAAAAGAGTAATGGAAAAATCGTTGAATAAAAGAAGGAAGTTTTTCCTCATTGTTATAGGGATAAGACACGTGGAACATGAGCACGATTTTTACCAAACACTATTTTTTCTCGGATAAAGACAACTAAGTCGGGAGGTAAAATAATTAAAAGAAAGTAAAAGCGCGTGCCAATTAACTGAATAAATCAGCAGTTACGGGAGAGCGCGTAAACAAAATAAATTCTACCGTTATACAGTATGTTGTGTAATTAAATATTAAATTAAAAATAGCATCAAAGTTTTAATTGAAGCGACGCGCGCGACGCGATAATTTTACCTTCGTCGCTGAGAAACGAAGTCGCCCATTAAAAATGATGCCATTCCTCGAAAATAATAATTAAACAAACTCCTTAATAATTATTATTATGCGCTAGCCACCTGGGCTTTGAACTTGATGCAAAACAATTAGTTAAGGCATTCATTTAATCGTACTAATTTAAACTTTCCTTAGTTTAATCGATTCGGTATCTAAAAGGATACCGTAAAAAAGTTTACAGACAGATTACTGAACATACATTGTACTGTTGTAGGGCTACATTAATCTATGGGCGCGAGTTCTGTCTAGAAAACTCTCAAATCCAATCCAAATAAAAATTCGTGTAAATAATCTTTACTGCCGCTAGTAGAATAAAATGTAATATAAGCTACTTCGTATAATTTGGTGCATTTCAAAAAGAAAAATTTGTTGATATCACAATTTGTTTACTCAGTTCCGCGCATATATTTCGCTTCAAATATTATTCTTTTGACTAAATTAGTGTCTTTAAATTATTCGTGCGGCGGAGAGATTTTTGATAAACTATATACAGTATTTTCAAGCAAAATATTACCCGCGTCGGCCTAGATAAAACGTTACGAGCAAACAACGTAGACAATCGATTGTCGGCGAAACCCATCTCTCAATTGTTTGCTTTTTTTTTTTAAAAAATCGCAAAAAAAATAAAATGACACATAATCAATACAAAAAAAAAAAAAATCGGGAGCTAAAATTGCGGCTAAATTAAAACGCATCGTTCGTAATACTCGTATTAATTACCGTATTTGCAGATTTTTTTCAATATTGTATTTATATTTAAAAAAAAAAATAAGTGGTACGGTACCGGTTAATAAAAAATAATGAAAATCGCTTTTAAAAAAAATGAGTTGTTTCGCCAACAACTGAATTGAGTCCCATCAAAATTTTCAAATAGAGAAGAGAACATTAAAAGTATTTTTGAAGCTTCTCGGAGAGAAGTAAAACATAAAAATAGACCAATTTTTTGGCTTAGTTCTAATAAAAACATGTGTTGGAAATTCAAATAACTATTTGAGCGCCGAGTTGTTAAGGGAGAAGAAATTGGAGCCACCCAAGATTAAGATCATTTTAAAGTTACATTTGTATTATTTTTGGTTAATATTACCAGTTCTAAAATGGAAACACCAGAGTATAATATAGGTCTACTATATACAGCATGCCGCAATAATACTATGGCACGGTAGTGTGCTGGAACAAAGATTAAGATCGCGTATTTATGATCCCCGTAATAATCTCTCATTCCTATCAAAGTTTGGCAACTTATCAAGAGTTTGTAACACAATTTCACGTGCAAAAAGATAAATATAAACAAGTAATAAGTTGGATGACTAATTTTAAAAAATGACAATGACCTCTCCAAAGACAACAAAAGAAAAAGCAACAACGCGCCGGAGTACAGTAACAACAACAACTACAAAAAAACTTCAAGGAAACAAATTAAAATAAAAGCCCTTCAAAAAAAATTTTTAATAAACGTGGACGCATTTTTATGCTTTCCTACAACTACCATTGATTTATTTTTTAATAAACGTGGACATATTTTTATGCTTTCCTACACAGTAACTACTGTACCATGATTGATTTATTTTTTACTCTTGGTCCCTTAAAAAATTGAAAGACTAGCAGTAATAACAGCCGGCCCGTTTTTTTTTTTTTTTTGTTTTTTTGAGATAAAGGGTCCGCCCTTAAATTTTACTGCTGCTGTGTTTATAAAGCTGTGAGTTTTAGCTTTTATGTTAGGTATTTAAAAATCTTAGTGTTATTTATTTAGCAAATTCTTAAAATTAAGAGAAAAATTGGAGCTTAGGGAATTCAATTTATTCGCCCATCTAATGAACCTTGAAGGAATCGTGTTTCATGATCGAAGGCATCTGTGCAATAATTATTAAATATTTTGTTGCATTTATTAACTCCTCAAAAGTCCCTAATTTTTTTAAACCTCATTAAAGAAGCAGGGAGGATGGAGGCAGGTGAGGGAGAATAAATTTAGCTTTAGTTGAAAAAACATAAAAAAAAAAACAGCTGTTAGTTTGAATTTCCAATTAATTATAATTACCTTTATGTAGAAAGCCGTGTTTTATGAGCTTTCCTTGAATTAAAACCTTGGGGAAAAGTAAACAGAAGGCTGAGATGACGTGAAGAAACGCAGCCACGGGTCCGCTATGATGCCACATGGAAAGCAACAGGGTTAATAAAGATTTGTATATTCGTCGATTACTGTCATCGTTGGATTCACTGTCGTCGTTATTTCCTCGGTTTCTGTCGGCAAATAGAATTTGTCGATCTTTAACAATTCCGCCTAATTTATACCCGTCATTGGCCAAGTTGCCCACTTTCAAAACCGCGCATACCACAAAAAATGGCAATAAAGTGACGGCGACCGCTACAAACGTCACGTACGTATTTAATTCCATAAATGGTTGAGCTTCGCTGGGCCAAGGAAGAGCGACGTAGTTTGAGAAGCCGCGGATACTCGAAGCTACTAAATAAATCTCGAAGGATAATATAACGGCGCAATACCACAGCGACCATAAGGAGTTGAGGCGAGCTTTTTGGCACTTGCAACTTGTCCACATGTTCAAAATTCGACGACGAGTACTTCGCATATTATTGGAAGTAGCCATCGTCACCTTTTTTTTCTTTCTTTCTTTTTCTTCTTCTTTCAATTCGGATCGATGCCTTCACACTTTATTTTACGCTTTAACATTTTTTCATCTTTCCATCCATCTCTCTGAAATGATTGTCCGTTGTTTTTGACTTAGGGGAAAAAAAAAAAAGAAAGGCCGAGGTGATGATGCCCTGGAAGGCGAAATCAAAAACCGTAACCTAGAATCAACAAAAACAATTAAGTTTAACAAGTGTATAATATAATAGCTATTTCAACAACAAAACCATCAAAATTTATATCATTACTCGCGCGCTTTGCTTCAATTACAATTCATTATAAATTAATAATGAGAAATTCTCACTCCATTAGTCGGAAAGGCATTGTTTCGAGGGAAGAAATCGAAATCTTCAAAATAAGAAAAAGAGTTTCATTACTTTCGCTAATGTAGTAAACACGAAAGGGGGAGGAAGAAATCGTTATCATTACCGGTAGAATAAGTCTTTATCTCACCTCTTTTTCTCGGCTCTTAACAGATTTCGAGGAAAATTTGCTTTGCATTTTTATTTGCCACTCAAAAATAAATGGGGAGAAAATTAACGCTTCCCCGAAAATTAATGGAAATTGATACCGCACAACCCTTTAGCGCAAAAATCTTCACTATGTTCTCAGACAAACTTTAATCCGTAGATAAAAATTGAAATCTTTCAAATCAAATTTGTTAAAACTGTCGGCATAAAATGATTTAAAAGAAAATGTAATCAATTAATTCCAAAGATTTATATTAAGCTTGTTAGCACTAATTTTTAATCCAAACTTCATTGACAGAATATTGTACCGTAAATAAATAAATAAACGTACCGGTAGCTCAAAAAAAAAAAAAAAAAAAAATTGTCGTTTATAATAATTGAAATATTAATAAAATGTTAAAGCCATTAAGTCAACTTGTTATATTATTATGTTTCTAATTCCTTTAATCTTCCTCAAATCAATTTTTTAATAGCTTTTTTTTTTTGTCAGTAAAAGCCAGATGGTGCAACTGCATGGTTACCTGCATCAAATATGAAATTTAATCATGAGCTAAGAAATTTTGCTGATAAATATTTAATTTTTCAGATGCAGTACTGTAGTCTAATTTTGTAAATTAATTTTTGAAGCATTAAGATGCCCTAAATTAGCGACAAATCCGTAATAAATAGTTAAACAACATGCGCCTTTAAAAAAAAAAAAAAAATAAGCAGGCTAATAAAATGAAACGAATAATTTTTTTTAGAAAATCGGAAACTGATATTTTGGCAAATAAATTTTGTAACATTAGACAGCCGTATACGTTTCACTGCACAGCCTATTACAGTCACATTAATTTTGCATTCAAATAGTAAAATTTAAATTACAGTACGGTATCGTACGGTTTTCAAGAAAATAGAATTTTAATATAATACTGTACAGAATAATAATATGCTACTGGAATATATTTTATTTCATGAGTAAAAAATATCTTTTTATGCCTCACTTTTTTGTTTATATCTAGATTAAATCCGCTGCAGTTAAGATAGTAAAATACTGTAGCTGAATTTCCGGATCTTTTTCCCTAGGCAGTCTATTTTATTATCCGTGAGTTAATGCAGTATTTTCACTTCATATACCAAAAAAAATAAATAAATAAAACTATCGACATTCTTTAAAATATTTGCAAGCAAAACATTACTCGAGAGTTTAAATCTCAATGTGCTACGCTTTTTCAAATATGTTTCAAATTAATACTGCTTCCCACCCCTTTTTCTTTGAAAATGCAATTTAATGCATCTACATATTAAACATTCTTTTTTTTTACCTAAAATAAATAAAACAAAATCGGAAATCATTAAAAAAAACCGCACATTACTGCAAATTTTTCCATTTAAAATAAAACATTTTGCAAATATCAAAACACTTATTATTCAAAATATCGCATTGAGTTATCGATTATTTTCGCTTCGTTACTCAATTTGCTGGTTAGTTACCAAAAATTGATTAAATCTTTAAGTTTTCAATTTAGCTCGGCACAAAATAATTACGTAAAAAAAAAACCGGTTTCTAATTAAAATTTATCGCAAAACTTAACATTTTAACCTGTAGTCAAAATTACAGTTTTCTCGCTAGCTAATTATCGCACAAATTGTGGTAAAATTAATTTACATCTTATTTGATTGAACGTAAACAAGGAATAAAGTGCATAGTATTTTTATTTTTGCCCTGCAGCAAAAACACTTATTTTGCCAAAACAGGAATATCAATAAATTTGAACTATTCTACTACCGGTATTATGCCAAATAATCTAAATTTTTCTATTACGTTTAATCACTAAAATAGCTTGTCACCCAAAAATAAAGACTGCAACACGAAGACGGGAAGCAATTTTAACACGAATGCCATAATAAATACTGCTCCCTTTACGTAATCTTTATACTGTAATGCATTGTTTCGGCCTTTAATATTAAATTATTATTACGAAGCAAATTAAAAATAATAATTTACTAGTGCTAATGTATTCATCACGAGTTTTGCATGTCCATCAGTCCCAAACACTTTTGGATACCACACGATTCCGTTTTACGCAGGTTTGACTGTATTAATACATGTACAGTATTATTTAAATTAAGCCTGCGGATACAGAAATCAAAGTTTTACTGTAGAGAATTCCCTTCTTAAGACAAATTACTGTACCAGCAAACGCAGCAGGGCCAAATTTAATTTTTAAATAAGCTTGCATTGTACCGGTATAAAATGTGCACCTCGTGAAAAACCGACGCTTTCATTATTAACATTAAAATTTTGGAATTTGATTATTTGTAATAACAATTTCTAATTTGACTGTACATTTTATTATTATCTGCAAGAACAAAGTCTGTACAGCTGTATACCAAAAGAAAAATTAAATTTAAATTTAAAGAAGGATGGAGGAAAGAGTGTCATTGCAACGCCTTGTCATCCATGCCCATGATTTTTCCACCGCCTATTATTTTATTTAACCGATCATTATTTACAACACCAGCGTACCGCGGTTGACATTTATGAAACTTGCGGTCTCGTTTATATTGAATAAATCAAAACAAACGTTATAATTACACGTAATGTATATCATAAAACAGGTGCTGGTTAAATTACTCAATACTTGCTTTTTTTTTTTTCAAAGACTATTTACGTAAAAAAAAATACTTGGATCAACTGCATAATTATTCAAATTTAATAATTATGCAGCAATGCGTACAAACTTATAACTATGACACTTGACGCAAATCTGCGGGAAAGATTAATTACAGACAACTCGAAATGTACGAGGCGATTGCGTAATCAGGTACCCGTGTAATTTGAGGTTTTGGACAAAAATCACTTTTTGCAGCTGCCGGTACAATTTAGCGCATCAACTTGAGCAATTTGCTTTTTTTTTTTTTTAAAAAAAATAATTTGGAAGTAGCGGACGGCACTAAGAAAAGCCAATGAACTTAATTCCAAAGCTAAAAATGCATTTTTAAGATTTTTTTTTTTTGTTGGTTTTGACATTCGGTTTTGCGAACGTAGCAATTAGGATGACGAACCATCGCATTTCTTTCCAACTGCCAAACATATTTTTTTTTTATATATATATCTTCACATTTCTGACGAGGAAATATAAATACAGTATCTTATAGCTATTGCACATGGAATATTAATTAAATGCGCATTATTTATTATCCGCAATTTGGTGTAGAAAATTGCATGTTCGAAGCGCGCAGCGCAATATCAGTTGCGATAAGAAAAAAAATGAATTATAAATTGAGATAATAAATCACATTTTATTATTATTATAAGGTGAATCTTTTCCAAGATTCGATGGGGAGGGAAAATGCGCTTTTCCGTCGATAAATTTGGCGGAAAAAGCAACAAGAAATACAAATTGCTATTAAATCTCGAATGTAAACTTTAATTTCGGATACAGCGCTGTACTAAAAATTTTTGTTTTAATTATGCACGCGATTTAATTAAAATTGTGTGACGGAATTTTTAAGCAATCATCATAATATTATAGCGACAAATTAATAATTAAATTAGCATTTTCTCTGCCGATACATCTCGCGCGCGCGCAGCTCAACGCGGTAGCATCTTCTTCATCTCAATTAAAAATTAAAAAGGAAAAAAAATGTTTCTCACCTGACTTGTTTAGAGTTGGAAGGATTTTCACGCAATTGTCATTCAGAGAGAGATTGGAGCTGATCAACCGTGCTCCATTATGTAAGGAATTTTTAAAATGTGCAACATTAATAAAAGTGAAAAGACAACCACCATAATAACCTTGGCAACCTCCGCGATCTCCCGGGCAAACGCGCCACTTTCGCCAAACGCATTGTCGCCGTTAATTCAATATTATGCACATTTTCAATTTATCAACAGTTAGCTAAAGATGAAATTTTAGTTAACGCGATCACCTGTTTAGATTTAGCATCATTGATTCACGTTATCATAATACGTCCGACTGCTGATTATCAGAGAGCTACGCGAGACGAGTTCATTTCAAAAATATTTACTTCGATACTGCATTGACATCGATAGTATAAAATTAATCGATTCTCGATTCCCTAAAATCGATAGTAACCATTTAAGGCGCTATTTTTGATTTTTGGTCCTGGGCAAAACTTTTTAACATTTTTCGATTTAAAAACTAATATGCTCATAGAAATGTTAAATTAAATAAGTTTTAATTTAAACAAAAGCATAACCCAACATTTTGGTATATACTATCGTTTCTTTAAACGTATACAAGTAATTTCAAAGTTTTTTTTAAAAAATAATAATAATACAATATAAACAGCATTTTTAATTACCTGATAAATTCTCTAAAATCATTTCAATACCGGCTAATAAATTATCGACAACTGCATCTGGTTTAATGATAGGATGTTCGCAATCACTTTGTCTGAATTTTTTTTAAAAAAATATATGTTAGCTTTTACTGAACTTTAATATTTTTTTGCATTTAGAATACTGTTATAATTATGTAAACAGACCTAAATTTTCCGGTTCTTACTAATACGCCCTTGAGACCACTATTTTGAGCTCCTCCAACATCATGAACAAGATCGTCCCCGATCATAAGAACCTGTAAAATAAGAATCAGTAGTTATTATCATTTACTAGAATTTAAAATGCGGATCCGTTAATATTACCTGGTTTGGGGGAATATTCATGTCTTGCAAAGCTGATGAGAAAAACTCTTCCGAAGGTTTTCCATATACTTCAACTTTTGCTGTGTCACAAGCACACTTTTAAAATACCGTACAATAATTAATATGAAGACAAATATAAATTTACACTCAGTTAAAATTACTTGCCTCTAGAGCAGCAACATAAGCACCAACATCAATAGTCAATTGTCCTAAATGCTTATAATATTTCCTTTAAAAGTCATTTCATAAAATCAATTACGCACACTTTAAAATTAGAAAAATTTAAATTGTATGTTACCCTCGACCCATTGCTAAGATAATAGGTTTTTCAATATTCATTAAAATTCTAAATGCTTCATTAACATTATTGTAAGTGAAATGTTCATCGGCGTCACTTACAACCACACAATTTGGATTTGATGTTTCAATACCTTCAAATTCGGGTAAAACCCCTGTAAAAAATGATTAAAATTAATTTTTAGACTAAGCCAGTAATTATGACAAGTAATAAAAGATGATATACCTGGATGAACCAATAAATAAGGTCTCAACTGGCGCTGCTTTAAGACTTTAGCGACAAGTGGTGCTGGAGCAAATATTTCGTCTAAAATAATGCTTGTAAATCCTAATGAATGAAGCCTGTTAAGCAATCTTAGTCGATCTACAACCGTCTCGTTTGTTACTATTCGGTAAGGAACCCCAGCATCTTTTAATCTTAATAAATTATTAATAAATAAAAAAGAAATAAAACACGAAAGTATCGTAATAATAGAATAGAACTGTACCTTCTAAGAGCTTCTACGGAACCATGAATCGCTTCAGACGCACCACTTTCTAACAAAACCCCTGTCATGTCCAAAAGAACACCACGAATGCCTTTAAAAGTGCCCATCATTCAAATTGTCAAAATATTTTTAAGATTAAAAGCTTTAAGCACAATTCTAATACAATACTGTATTGGCAAATACTAGTAACTGTAGTTGAGATTGAGAACCTTCTTCATGATAAGGCTGACAAATATGACCTTGCAAGCTCCATCTAGCGACGGTATTCCTTACATAATTAGAAAACCCGCATAACTTATAGAAATAAAATTTACACAAAACTATTAAAAATAAAAATTTAATCATCTTCCATATCAACGTTAAATTTTGAATTATCTAATTGTTCAAATTCTAACATTTTGTCTTTCGCATAATTTAAAGTTTCGGTATTGCCATGAAGTTTTTCAAATTCCAGATATTTTGGAAAGAAAAATTTCATTTTTTTAAATGAAGACGCGACTGTCAAAGCCTTTCTATAGATATCTCTGCAATTACGATGTAATTAATAGTGTTAATTAATAAATCAAGAAGGCAAAATAATATTATTAAATACCTGGCTTTTTCAATGTGGCCGCTTTTAACCAAAGCGTCAACGTACACAGACCAAATATCCGTTCTTTTAGGATAACTCGCTAATATGCTTTCAAATAAACTATTCGCTCTTTCCGCGGAACCATATTTGAACTCCAATTGACCAAACTTCGAAATTAGACTCACGTCTATATAAAAATGTATCAATATTCAAAGGGCACGTATTATGATTACGGTAAAACTCACGATCTTTTTTCGCTAAACTTTTGAGACTACGGTCCATCAGTCTGTGAGCTGATTGCATTTGACCATCTTTCATTAGAAAAATGGCGTAATTGACCCAAACTTCAATTTCGGTTGAAAATTTTTTTATCATTATACCATACAACTGTTCTGCCGCCTAAAAATATTAACGTTATTAATACATGCTAAAAATTTTAAGCAAAAAATACAAATTACTTCGCGTTTATTTGAGTCTATATACATCTTTGTCACGCGTTGATAGATTTTCATCGGATCATTATATTGCAAAGCTCGCTGAAACACTTTTTGCAACGATTCTGGAGTGCCGAAGTCATTTTCCAAATTTAAAAGTGCAACCCAAACATTCAGCTTTTCTTGTTCTTCCCTGCAAAATGTTTTTTTTAGTTTTGCATGTTAGTTAGATTCTAAGATTTTTTTTACCTAAATGATATTGTTTTCAATGCTCTTTCAGCAACTGTCCTCGCCTTATCAAATTCAGTGGATTGCAAATGAAAGGCCATGTATTTTACCCATATAACTGAACTATTGGGCGAGCTTAAGACCAATTTATCGTAATCATCTACACTTTCCGGAGCACGAGTAGAATCCAATTGCTGAAGTTCAGCCTGTATCAAACACAATAAAATAAAAATATACTTAAAATAATAGAGCAAATTTAAAATTCATTACTTTGCGCAATCGATCTTCTTCGTATTTTTCCTTTAAATCTCTTGTCAATCTAATTTTCTTTGCTGTCACCTATAATAAAAATAAAACAAATTTAAAAAATGAATTAATAAAAAAACCAATTATGAAACATTTTACTTTAACACCATCATTTTCATCTTCACTGCTATCTTCATTTTCATTTTTTGATTGAATCGAGTTTAAATCCCAAACGAATCCAGTTGATAATTCCAAATGTGCTAAAGGCTGTTTAAAAAAATAAAATAAAATTTGAAATCAAATGTTTTCCTGAGTTTAATACCTTATTGTTTCCATTCTGAATTTCAGCTGCGTTCTCGATTTTAACTTTTTCATTCGTAATGATTGATTGATTACCAGCAACATGAGGGATATTTTGATTTTTAAGGATTTCGCTTGCTTTTCTTTTACGTTCTAAAGTTAAAACCTTCTTTGCTTTTTTCTTTAACTTTTTTTCTTGTAATTTTGCTAAATTAGCAGAAGATTCTTGAACAACTGTCTCAGCAGAAGATTCTTGAATAACTGTCTCAGCAGAAGATTCTTGAATAACTGTCTTAGCAGAAGATTCTTGAATAACTGTCTTAGCAGGAGATTCTTGAGTTTTAACAGAAGAATCTTGAAGAACTGTCTCGTTAGAAGCCAATGTGTTATCAGATGTCTCCGTGATCTCAGTTGGACGTTCTTCTGATTGTTCAGGAAAGACATCAATTTCCCACGAATTTTGATTTTCGACTTCTTCATTGAAACTCTCCTCATCTGATGGTTTCAATCGTTTAGCTTGCGACGCTTCAAAATCAGATAGCCTTTTTTTAGACAATTCTTCAACGTTTACAATTGCAATCTTCATTAATTCGTCTTCTTTCGACAAAACAACATTCCCGTGAATAATTTCGTTTTCAACTTTTGAAATTTGCAAACGAATTACAGCTCCTCGAACTTGTAAATAAGATGGAATGCTTCGATTATTGGGACAAATCGCCATCACATCTCTTGCAATAACCACGAATAGTCTTTTTTTCGATACGGAAACTACAAAACCCCTAACTTCCATGTTAACATGAAAATCCTTCAACTCGTATTCCCCGTCATAAATTGCATTACTATTTCCAATTCTAAATAAATCAGGAATTAAATAAAAATTTAACTTTAGAATATTAATAAATTACCTTGAATCTCTTAAAGAAACAACAGCATCTTTAGAGGAAGTGTCAATATCTAATAATGCACACTTTACAATGTTATTTTTAAATAGATCGTCCAATAATAACACAGAATATTGATATGTATCGCACATATCAGTCAGGTGAACCTTTCCTTTATAATCCAAAGGCAATTTTAATAATAAGCCGAATTCTCTTCTAGTACTTAAAATTCGTCCAGCAACAATCGCTCCGCTTTTCATATCTTCTGGACCTAAAAAAAATAAAAAATGAGTAACTTAAATTTTTCAGATAATTACCCAAAACTCAACTACTTACGAATAAGAGACATTTCAAAGTATTTTTTCCGTTTCTTTATAATTCTTGCAGAATAAGCATGACCCTTTTTAAAATGTCGTTTTAAATTTTTCGGATCGTGAATCTAAGACAATAACAAACTACGATATTATAAAAAATATCATCGCTTTAAAATAAATTGAACTTACCTTAAAATTGTAGCTTAAATTAATAAGATTAACAACTCCTATGACTGTTGGAGTGAGATAAAAATGTACCCAGGATCTTGTATGCTAAAACAAAACACAAATCTAATTAAAAAAATGTAAATTAAATAAAATCATTCTGGTTATTTTACTTTGCAAACAAATCCAACTACTGTATCGCCAACAGCAAATGTGCGATCGAGCGCGTTTTTCTCTTCAGACGTCACACTTAAAACAAATAATAATTAACAATTTTTCATAATTTTAAGATAAAAAAAATATCCGTTTTCTACCTATCCCTTAACGAACAGTCGATGTACGTTTGTCTCACGTGAGCTTTTGTGATAACCAAACCTTCGTCGGTCTTCACAGAAGTAGCGCCTAATGTCATCACAGTTAAATCTTGATCACGGTGAAACGCCGTTAATGGTCGGGATCCCTAAATACGTTCATTATTAAACTACCAATTGCAAAAATATATATAAAAAAAAAACACAGCTTACGTTGATAACACTGTCGCTGATTTCTGTGATATGAATACGACCTTTTCGTTCTGATTCCAAATGAACGTGCAAATAAAATCCTTTAGCATACTTCACACTATCAATGGCAATGTAAACAAATATTAATATTAAATAGTTAATAAATAATTAGTTACTTCTTACACTGCTTTTTCAAGTTTCATAAATTCAACCGGCTCAGATTCCGTTAGTTGGCTACTTGTCTCATTTGAAGATACAGTTTTCTTTGCTGCTTTCTTTCTTTTCTTTGATTTTACCAATTTCGATGTACTATTATCACTATTAGAGTTTATAATATCCATTTTTAAGCAAAACCTTTAAAACTTAAGCGCTATTTCCAAAAGTTCGAAATAACCACATGGCCAACAGTCTCGTGGACGAATAGCTGTATTGCCCTCTAACTCCAACAGATGGCGCCAAATTACCTTTTGGCGCCAGCACAATCAATACGCTACGCGACGTCATAATATGGCCGCGATATTTGAATAAATAAATTATCTTACAGTTTTAAAATATTTGTGCGAAAATTCTTTGTATAAAATACATTATAAAAATGGCCATAAAAATAACTACAGAATACTACAAATTGTAAAAAGTTTTAATCTATAAACCGGTACAGTAGTATCGGTTTTTTTCGTGACCTCTTTATTACTGTAGTATTCGACGCAAAATTCAAGTTGAAACTTGTTTGAAAGCAACTGTTCCAAGTTGAAATGAAAGGGAAAAAAACGACTCTCACCATTTACCTTCAAACTTAACAGTATGCGTATGCAAAAACAATTTGTGCTTGATAGAAAAATAATTGAACTCTGCCAAATATACGTATTTTCACTTCTGTTTGATGATAATGGAGAAAGTGAAAAAAAGTCATTCCGAGAAGGGAAAGGTGAAAAATAAAAATCCGATGCGAGAATTAAAAATAAGAAAACTTATTCTTACCATTTGCGTGGGTGAGTCAGGGGACAGATTGTCCAAAGCTGCCAAAGTTTTGGAACAGCTGACAGGGCAAAAGGTAATTCAAATGTTTACCAAAAATAATGAAAATTTAAATATTATTTTACCAATAATAAAATATTTAAATTTACAGCCAGTGTTCTCAAAAGCTCGGTATACTGTTCGTTCATTTGGTATTCGCCGAAATGAAAAAATTGCAGTTAACTGCACTGTTCGGGGACCAAAAGCTGAAGAAATTTTGTTAAAAGGCTTAAAAGTATACGATTTTATTTTTTAAAAAAATTAATAAAATACTACCGTATTATTTATTCACTTTTTTGTACATGTAGCATAAGTCTTTACTTAGTTCAATGCAATATTTTTACAGGCCCGAGATTACGAATTACGTACAGAAAATTTTTCTGATGCAGGAAATTTTGGGTTTGGAATACAAGAACACACGGATTTAGGAATTGATTACGATCCGAGAATCGAAAATTATGGTTTGGATTTCTACGTTATACTTGGACGTCCCGGGTTCAATATAGCGCATAAAAAATCATCGAAATCAGGAAAAGTGGGTTTCCAACATCGATTGTTTAAAAAGGATGCCATGAAGTGGTTTCAATGTACTTACGATGGAGTAATTCTTTCCAGTAAAGCTCGCAAATGAAAGTACAGTATCCGAATGTATTATCATAGTTACTATAGTATTATTATAATAACTAGAGTATTATCAAGCAAGTTAAGTTATAACTTTCGTTTTTTTGAAATTTTAAAAATTTATATTTCGATACTTTATAAAAATAATAATAATAGGCTAAATGAACGTTTTCATTAATGCTTTTACAAAAACAATAAATTGTTTTTCATTTAATTTGATGATTTAAATTATTTCTGTGTAGGTGCATGTTCTTTATATTTAGTTATTTTTTTTTTAAATATCAAGTTTTACTTGCTAGGCTTCTTCTTTTTTGTTTTAGCAGGAGTTTTCACCTTTGGCTTGGAAACGACAAAAGATGCAATTTGTTTGTTGATTAATCTTCCATTCTTAATTTTATGCGGAATTTTTAAACTGTCTTCAACCTTGGATGAAGAGGTAAATGGTGTGAATGTTCGCTTATTTTTTTTCGTCGTTTTCTGAACTAATTTTGGTTTTTTCACTTCCACTAATTTAGCAAAAACAAAATCTTCGTGAACGCTGTAAATAATACAACATCAAATAAAAAATTAATAATGATCAACAAAATATTATAGAATAACAAAATAAAAATGCGCTTACCTTTTCACTTTAACAAGAAATTCTTTTGGATAGCTCTTAAAACTATCAATGCCAATAATATTTGGATGCTAAACAATAATTAAATTAAATCAAAAAATCTCTCACAATTTAAAACAAAGATAAAAAAAATACCGTTTTTGAAGTTATGTAGGCAATTGTTTTCAAACCTTTAAAGTTCGCCATTCCCATTACAAAATTTTCGTTAATTAAGAGGCGTCGACATGGTATTACTTTGTCCAAAAATAACTAATGAAAAATATGATAATAAAACCACAACAATTCCGAATTATATTTTGCTTACCTCGGTGTTCGGACTTATTTTTTTAAAATCTTGAATAACTTCTTTATCAGTCGATAGAATAAGGCAGTTATTATTGACATCAATATCTAATATAACAGCTTCGACCAAATCGCCTTTGTTAAAAGCAACATCTCCTACGTTGTCTCTGGGAACTAAACATTTAACCTCAACATTTGGTACCTTTCCTGTATAGTTGCCGTTTTCAGTTTTGGTGACGGTAAAATTGATCACAAAACCTTGTTTAAACGAACACATTTGCCGACCTACAAAAATTTAAGTCAATAAAGTTTTGAAGATGTGGTCTTAAACTTACAAACCTTTTTTAGTGCCAGATAGTTTTGTTTTTATTAAACTCTGCTCCTCTACGTATCCTTTCAACATTTCATAACTTATCGACGCATTTGGTAAAGTACAATCATTCACTTGCATACTGAATGCAATTTTATTATTTTCCTTAAAGTCGATAACCTTTCCTATTACTGTTCGGTTTTGATTTAATTTACTTTCATTCATATCAGCAAGATATTTTCCCGATATTTTCTGTAAAAAATAATTTAACCTATCAAGATTAAAACCTAGTTAAAGGACTACTTACTGAAATATGAATTAAACCATCTATGTTGCCCATTCCTTTGACAAATGCTCCGATTTTATGAATTTCATCGATAAATAAAGGTACCATCATTCCCAGCTAAAAAAAAACATGATAAAATATTCAAAAAATATCGGAAAAAAAAAAAAATTATTTACATACTTTTAAGCTCTCCTTAGTCGCGCACAACTCTTGCGTTTGAGCCCAATTTATAAAACATTTTCTCAAAGTAACGATCTATAAAATAACTTTTTTTAAAAAACTGTGCTGTATGCAATAAAATAAAAGAATTTCCACACCGGTTTAGGATAATTTGATAGACATAAAATTTCTTCTAAAATGTCATCTTTTTTGTAAACTTTAGCGAGCGATTGACAATTTAAAGGAAAATCGGAAAGTTGAGATATTGGCAAAAAAGCTTTAAATCCATTCTTAATTAATTCAACAGTGAAACCATTTATAGATTTATCTATAATTTTGCCCGAAACAATCTAAAAAAATTAATAAAAGTAAGTGAGGGAAAATAAATAATAAAAGCAAACTCACTGCTCCTATTTGAAAATCTTGTACTATTACTGTAGAACTATCAACAATTTTATCAGAAATCTGAAAAATTATTCAAAAAGTTAAAATTTTAATACAGTATTTTATTACAAATTCAAAATCCTACCTCTAACGATAATAAAATGCGGCTAGTTTCAGAAAAACACTTTTCTACGCAGCATTTAACAACGTCGCCAACCTTTATTTGCGCTTTATGCGTCCAATCCGTTTTAGGAGCAAAACCCTTTTCCAAAAAAATTATTAAAACACTAAAAATAATAAAATTCTCTTTAAAATACTTTAAAATCATTGTAGAAGGCAATTAAATATCCATTCTCCATTATTCTTGCAATGCATCCTTGAGTTGCCATGCCCGGTTGTGCATCGTTAAAAGAAGTTATAATTGGAAAAGTATTGGATACCATAGAAGATTTATGACTAAGAATAACTAACTTTTTTTCATAATCACTCTTTAAAACCTGAATAAATGTATAAAAAAATATTAATCAATCACCAGTAATTGTATTTATAAAATAATGGATTAACTTACAACACATGATAAAATCTGTCCTGGTTTATACTTTTTTCTCAAATCTCCTTTTGAACTATCAGATTCATATAACGATGGAATAAAACCCCTCGTATTTTCTCCGATAGTTACAGCAATACCATTTTGTTGCTGTTTAGACACCACGCCCTAAAAACAAAACAAGTATGTACCAGAACACAAAACAAATTCAGATCACCCTTTTGGAACGATAGAAACCTTAAGCTTGTCTCCTGGCATAATATCTTCAACGTGAAGAATTTCTTTATTTATAAAATCGCTGAAGAGTTAATTTTTGTATAATAATACTGTACAATTTAAATAAAACAAAGCATTAGATTTAAACAATACTTACGATTTCAATGAAAATTGTATTAGATTATCCATCATCGATAATTTCAAAATTCTACAGCTATAACATTCATTCACTTCGTTAATAAAACTGGCGTACCAACATAAATTAATCAAATTAAATATTTACCGATAAAGGGATCCTATTTGAAACGCTCCTTTAAATTCTTCTTCCTCTTCGCAGTCGGAATGTGATTTCTATAACAACAATAATATTACTATCTATAAAATTTAATATTAGCATATGAAAATAATTACTTTTAAAAATCCTTTACAGAATTTATTAACAGCAAATACAGCCATAGAATTGTTTATTTTTTCGACTTTTGCGTCTTCAACAAAATCGCCGTAACGCAGACCACCAAATGGGTTTTCGCAATTTAAACGTAAATGCGAAGTTTGAAAAGAAAGTTGAATAGTTTTTGTTAAAGGGTGTGTATACAAAATACGACCTTTAATCTAAAGAAAAATGCCAAAATTATGTTTTAACTTTGCTCATTAGAGAAAATTTATACAATTAATAATAATAAAAAAATTTCTCCATTACTTTTTGCAGAGCACTGTGAAAACCATTACTCTTATATGGTTCAGAAAAGTTCACAGAATTCACGACAACTTGTCTTTGACCAAACTGACCAACAGCACCATTTACACCCATCTAAAATTCCAATTGAATACGAATAATTACGGGTGAATAATTAAATTTGTTTAATATACAAAGCCCTACCTTAACTATTTGTATGGACAATAATGTACCGGGAAGCAAATCAGCAAAAGGTGTAGAATCTTTTTCCAGCTGAAATAAAATACTTTTACTAAATAAATCTATTTTCAAAGATAGCGAAGCTAATACGTACAAATACTTTAGAAACTTGTTTTGGCATTGCCGTCAAATTTATAGAACGAATAATTCCAGGCGATATTTCGTTTATTTGAGTAATTGCACACATGACAAGCTGCCCAATTACTAACTTTCCTATAATCAAACAATTGTTAACAATATACTGTATTTATTAAAATATTAAAACATTAGTTACCACTTGGAGAAGCCACTTTGTCCATCAGGAAAGCGGTAATGCCAGAAATACCAATGTCCATTGTATAACCATGATCCTCAATATTCTTAACGGCTGCCATTATTAACTAAAAAAATAACAAAAAAAAAACACATTCGAAAACAGTTTCATTAAATAGCATCATTACTTAAAATACCATTTCTTTCTGTAAAAATGTAGTCGCTAAATCGCGATATAATTCTGATGGCTTAAGGGTGAGAGCAATATACGACTTCTTGCCCGGTCTTAACTTCACATCTTTTACTTTACAAATAACGTAATTTCCAATTTTAAACATGTCTTTTAAAGATGATGGACTCTAAAATATACGCTTATAATTACTATTTTTATAAAGATTTACCAATTTATATAAAAATTACGCTGCTGTCATCTTGAGAATTAATATTTTCGCTAAAACTCTTCAACTGATCGGTGTAAGGATCCGAGATATCCGTTACCGATACATATCCAATCAATGAATTAGGTAAACTTATCACCAATTGGTATTTTTTGATTTTTTGAATTACTCCCAAAATCAAAGTTTCCTCCATTATTGACTAAATTAAAATACATTAAAATTTAATATTTAAAAAATATAATGCTTATAATAAAGTATTATGCTGTTCAGTACCTGAGAGTTTACGAGTGCAGTTGAAGCTTTCTTCAATTCCACAGTGGTAGCCACTTCTTTATTAGACGTTTCTTCATTTGATTTATTTTTCTTATCGATTGTTTTTCGTTTTTTAGCGTCATGCTTTAATAAAAAATTACAATTTTTATAACTATCAAAACAAGTAAAAAAGTACATTGGTTTTTGTAAGCACGAATACTATACTGTACTTTGAACAAATCGTCGTCTTCTTTTTCAGTCTCATTTCGCTGTCGTTTTTCAGCTGTAGATGTCCTCTGTTTTCCTCGAGGAAATAAAACGTCTTCCATCTTAACTATTTTAATTTCTTAATACCGGTACTATATTTTTTGAACAATTTTAGACTAAAATTAAATTAAAAAAAAAACAAACAACCGACCTAAACCGTTTTGGCGCACGATCCCACGTGCTCGCGTAGGCAGTGCTGTCGCAACCCGCCAAAAAACTTTTTCTAAAATATAAAATAAAAATCCAAATTTTCAATCTATTAAATTAAATAAACAATCCATTTAATTCTACTGTATTTAGAAAATAATTTCTCACTACTGTAGGTTGCTGTAAATATTTTATTACTTGTTTGGCGGAAGTGGAGTAAACAGGAAGTTGAATATTTTTTCTGGTGTCGATTGATCGAGTGACCTTGGAAACATTTTGGAGTAATTCAGGTAATGTATTTTATAATTTTTATGTGTTTAACTTTTGATTTAATTATATTATAATTTGCCTTAATCATCTTGGTAACATATTCGTTTATATCTACTATATTAAAAGTTGATAAATGCATTTTTTATATATGATTGGTTATCTCTTATGAAGTTGTGCAGATCTGAAATTTTCTTTGGCTTTAATAATCTTGATTCTTTATTACTGGTAAAATAATAATTTACACATTTCAGATTTTAACTATTACGATGGCTGGAGAAGCACACGGAGAAGAAGCTAATTTGAAGGGTTTTGCTAAACATTTCAATTCAGTTACACTTCGAGGAAGAGCTAATGTAAAAAAAATTCTAACTATTAATTTAATATGCTTTAGCTTGAGTTGTATTACATCTATTATTTTATTAGGTTTCGAAGGCTACATACGCGGGAATTGCACTTATAGGGCTTTATCTCTATTTAAAGCCGAAGAAGACGGTCCAACCAGCACCAGAAAAATAAATTATGTTACATGTTTAGAAAAACATTACTGTCTAGACCTTAATATTATAAATTTTTTGGATGTGTAAACCGATGGATAAATTAAACCCGGCACTGTTCAATGTTATTCATGATCTAGTTAATAAATTTAGTAAAAATTAAATCGAAAAATATAAGTCATTTAATATAATACTGTATTTAAAATGAGAACAACCTCTCGTTACCGTGATCTTGCATATTAATTTAATGTCATTCGTTTATCAATACCCTGAAATCTGCACTGTAATCGAGACCGCAAATTAAATTTCTTATCATTTCATTCTACCCGTATATTATATACTTAACTCACAGGTATTTGTCCTTCCCTGTACAGTATTTAGAAACACTGTAGCAAACTAGTAACCAAGTGCTAAATCCTGCTGGTAACGTTGATTATAGACAAGTTAAGCAAAACCATCAAGATAATTATTATATGGTTCATTTCACAAGCATGTAGTCGACGAAAAAAATGGCTAGATTCCACTGAAATCCCAACATATTAGCTAATATACTGTACCTACCGTAGTTGAATTCGACGTTTTCCATTCAGTGAAACGTCCGCCTCAAATAATCAAGTTTTTGTACTGCAATTACTTAGAACACGCGTATTTCCAGCTGCCCTGCCGTTCAACCCAAAAATAATGGTGCTTTTAATATTCCATGTTAATTTTCTGATACAGAACTCATTTTACATTTATAATAAGAATTTGTTAAAGTTAAAAGTAATTCTTATATCGGCAATTATCCACTAAAAACATGCAAGTAGTTCATATACGTCATTAATTATCTTACAGTCAATCATTACATAAATTATTTATTCCATAAATATTATTAAAATGTAAAATAAAACAGTATATTCGAAAACATTACAATCAAACAATACAAACACTGACTAGCGTTAACATTTGGAGTTGTTTTCCATTGATGAATACGCGATGTACAATGCAATTATAGTTATTTCACATATTCTGTCACTCAATGATAATTTTAAAACATTATAAGTATGGTTACTTATAAGTTTAATTTAAAAGCAGTAAAATATTAATTATGAAAGTTAATTCATAATTATTTGTCCTACATTCATGACTGATCACTTGAATTATAAATAAACTGATTGTTGGACGTAAATTGTCATCGATGTTATAACACGTAACTTTTAAATTATGATAAAAATTCAACAATTTCGTTAACTGTTTATATATTGTCATTTTTTTTTTCCTCTTAAAATTTTTGCTTTAAGTAAAAAATACAGATTTTCAAAGTATCAAAAGTAGTATTAAGTAGGAATACCTTTCTACAACTTGAAGGGGGGAAAAAAACAAAAAGGAAGCAAATAATTATGATCTATCGACGGTAGCTATAAATTGGAAAATGATATTTAAAAAGTTGTTTAAGCTCGATTTATGACAAATCGTAACAATTGTGAAATATTATTATGTTATATTCCAATCAATTTCGAATTTTATCTTTAATGCAGGTACTTTTTATCTGAAGCTATCTTTAAATTATTTGAAATTAAAAATGAAATTCAATTAATAAAATTATTATACTTTGTGTAAAATATAATATAATATAAAAAAACATTTATTAAATTAGTTGGTCCTTTTTATAAATTTACTTCTATGTTTTATCTACAAAACTGTACACTATTCAAGTCATTTCCGTACGAGATCCTATATTGTCACATTTAAGTACAGTATTTTCGTTCGTGCTCCGTCAACAACATAAACCACAACAAAAACATAATATTTACATTAAGTACAGCTAATAGTTATTAAAGGAATAATTAAATTAAACCTTAATCACATTATTCACAAGTCTTGAGCCTGGCGTCAAAATCTGAGGCTATTGTAACACAATGCTTATTGGATTGATTATAATCAACTGAAGTATCGTGAGCAGAAAGCAAAGACTTGCATGAGCGCAAGTCATGCAACCGCAAAAACGTTTTCAAACGCACGCGCATTAAAATAATGGCAGTGATGAAAAAGTTTCCTTTTCTTTAAACTGTATCTATTAATCGTAGACACCGGAGACAAATTGATTGAGAATCCTCAATCGTATGAAACATTCATTAGTAAAAAAACAATCGGTGGTACCTGAGGCGGAAGTATCAAAAAAAAAAAAAAATAACAAAGTTCAATTTATAACTGTTCACTTCGTACTAGCTGCAATAAATGTGCTGATGATGATACCTATGCTGGTGATGGTGATGATGATGAACTTTTGGTAGGCTAACGCTAGCTCCCGATCGGCTTTCACCATTTGAACTACTAGGTGTAATGGTGCCGCTTTTCCGGTAATAGTGCTGAGGAATTTGCTGCGAGTTCCACGAAAGCGACGGCGCCGATGGGGGCACGCCGTTCATCGGTTGCGACGTATATTTTAAATCAGTCTGATGCTCAGCGTTATAAATAGGTTTATGAACACAATTACCATTTTTTGAATAAGCGCAAGATGAAGAAGATGATGCGCGATTTGGAGGACAACGAGGTGCACCGGGAGCAGTGCAGGCACTGCTGTTGTCCACTCTTTTATTGGCGCATCTGACGGAGGTATTATAGTTCGATCGACAACGTACCGTAAAACACACAACTGCAAACACAATGATAACAGTCACCGGAATGCAGATAATTAAAGTGATTGAAAAACTGCCTAAGCTCGAACTTTCCGCTGGAACAGGTTTCTCCCAAGAATGATCTATCATAGAAACAGCTACAAAATTAATTTACATCGTTCGATTAAATGACATTAAAAAAAAAAAAATATTATTTACCTTGATGCACGGTTAAGAGAGCTTCCTTGTAGCTATATCCCATGGTATTTGCAACTAGGCACACGTATATTCCCGAATCAGATTCTTTCACTTCCGGGAGCATCAGTTTATTTAGATAGTGACCGTCGCGCAACGCGATTTCACCTTTTTTCAATACCATGAAATGATTTCCTCTAAATTCGAACGTACTTCCGCTGGGTGGAGGGGTTGCAGCGTCATCGAGTTTTTTCAGCCACTAATAAAAACCCAATCAATCATTAATATTTATTTTTAACGCTCGAGCATTTACTTATAAACGACATTTTAAACTTCAGAGAAAGCAAAAAAAAAAATAGATTTACAAAAAAGTTAAAGCAAAAAATATACACTGGAACGATTCCAACAAGCTGAATTTGTTAGGATCATTACGCTCTGATGATAAATAGCTATTGAAAGTTTGCGGGAGAGAAGATCTAGGTATGTATACATATAGAAAGTTGAAGACTAAGTCAATTGGGAATCGGTGCACAGCAATTGCACCTGAGCACCTAAATCACTAAGCTGGGAGCGTGAAAATCGATTGGAGAATATTCTCTCCTGTCACCAAAAATATATGACTGTATATCGATACATTTAAGAAAACAAACCAAACGCGCATAAATGGAACTTGAAGCGTACCTGAATGTGGGGCTTTTGGTCGCTTTTGACTCGACATTGGAAATTTGCCATCCCTCCAATTTCCACGGTCGTATTTAGTGGATGAACTTCCGTAAGTTCCGGTTGACTAGGACCTGGCACTAAAACCATAATTTATTTGATCAAATTATTTATTTGAACGCCATTATTCATTTTATTATTTTTAAAATAATTATTACCAATAACATCGACTGGAAAGGTTGCGTTAATTGATCCAAACACATTTTTAACGATGCACATGTATTCTCCGCTATCGTTCTCTCGAAGACGAATAATTAAAGTCCATTTTTTAAATTCGATATAATCTTTTTCTGGTTTCACTTCGTGCCCATTTTTCAGCCATAATACAGTTGGTAAAGGGTAACCCGTCGCCGTACATTTTAGATGAACGTAGCTCGACATCGGCTTCTGAATAATGCCCTTTTGAGGACTCGGACTTCTTATAAATGTCGGTTTCGCTGCGCACACACAATTAACTTCAGACAATCATGATAATTAAGCCACCATAAAAAAAAAAGCACTTACATCCAACTGGACGATCTCTTGAACCTAAACTTCCATCGATCTCGGTTAAATAACTCTCCTCGTCTATTTCTATAAGATGAGAAAAAATTCTTTTATTAATAAATTTTGAAATCCATCGATAAATTTTTTTATTGTTTAAAAAATAATTCGATCTACCTTTATCGTGGACTAGAAGTGAGAAACTTATTTCGACAGTTCCAAAACCGCTGATGGCTTTGCATACAAATGTCCCTGCTTCTTCTTGCGTTACGTTATAAATGACTAAGGTGATTTTGCGTTGAATTTTGAAAGCCGTGAGAATCTGATGGTCGACCAATCGTCCATCCTTGTACCACTCGATAATGAGGCCAGGATTTCTCTCCACAGGGCAATCGAGTGTAGCCGTTTCTCCTTCGTTTATCGTTATTTCATTCTCCCGATTTCCTTTAATTTGTGGAACGCCTGTAAATATAAAATAAATTGCATGATTCAACGACGAAATCGTAAATATTTTAAATAACAAAAGCGTAAAAAAAACACTGAATTTTTTTTTTTTTTTTGAGTTCTAGATAATGTGGTAAATATAATAAAATATTTTATCATCCAATTTTTATGCTCAAATTAAATACCGGTACCGTATATAAAAAACTTTAAAAAAAAATTTTTTAAATCTCAAGTGCTGTTCTGGTCTTAAACTCCGTTCTAGCTACAACTTTAATTCATTTCGTAAAAACATTATTATTATTTTTTTTTTTTGATGTCTTTGTAAAGCTTATAAAGAAAACATGCTTTTCACGCTATGGATTTAAAATAACAATGAACAGACCTACCCACTTGAAAAAGTCTGATCGCAAATTCAAATACTAAACATGAACAGAAGTAGCGTTCAAACGCACTTTTCCTTCCAGTAGGTGTTTACTTTAAAATTTTTCTAATCTTCAAATTTCTATCTCGAATACTCCAGCTGCTTTTCTTTTATAAAGTCGTTCTCATAAACAATGTGCTTATTCCTACATATAACATCATCATCAGCCCCTTACCAACACAAATTAGGAGGATGAAGAAAATAAACAAGCCAACCGCAGTGATGGACTAATTTATATTTTGCAACCCGAAAAAAGAAAACTACTCAATTTTTTTCTTCGCATGGTTTCACTTTTTGGACGACCAACTTTTGCAAGCCAAACGTTATTTCAAAGACAAAAGCTTTTCAAATTTCTTTTTCTTCTTTTTATTTTATTTTTTTCCTCCTCCATTTTTATATGAATCTTATCTTCAAACACATTCAGAAATAAGATGACAAAATACGGGGCCTCATCTTTTGTACAATAAAAGCCATTCTTAGCTTTCAAGCAACTTTCGTATTGAAAAGCATCACCGTCAAAATTTCGACAACGGCACTCATTTCAAAGACAAGATCAAGAAAAGGCGTTACGGTTCTTGCAATGTCAATGATAGAGCACACGGTTTACTCGGTAGCTAAGATCTCTAAAAAAAAAAAATGTGAAGAAAAAAACATTTAACCAAACCAAAGACTTATAGGATATTAGTTTACTTTTAGAAAGCGTTAAGAACAGACGTAATAAATTATTTTTTTTAAAAAAAAAATTATGTTTTTTCTTCTCCATCTCGGTTTTCTGTAGCAAAATGATGAATGAAGTGGCATCCCAATGATAAATGAAGCAGTTAAGTAGTTTTCAAAGCACATGCACTCAAATATTTGACTCGGTCAAACATTTCTAAATATTTCACCCTCTCGCGAGCAACAAATCATAAAGCTTCGTTAGTTAAAACCAACTGAATAAACACAACTTACTCGTGCCTCATTAGTTGAGCCGAAGAAATGCGAAATAAAACAATTTTTCTCTCGTAACATTTCGCGTGGGACTTAAAAAACATCGTAAATGCAACTATTTTAGATTGGCAAATAGCTTTTAGTCATTTCTTCTAAATATTTTTCAACATTTTAATGAAATACTATACCCACGTAACGATAAATAAATCTAATCGGAGTTGGCGCAGGTGTTGCTCCTCTTAAATATTTTGACTGAAATAAAAAGGAAATAGCACATTTATAAATAGACCCGCAAGTGCGAAAAACGTACTTAAACTAAATTTAACTGCAAGGCGAAATATTCTGGTACCGGTAATATTTTTCATTAAAAAAAATATTTAAAAAATACCGAATTTTGCCTTTAAAATCAAATTTCTACAAAATTCTCATCATTCGACAAAATTTTAATAAGAATTTTTTTTTTTTGGAAAGGAAATCAAACTTTGTATAGGAATCCCAAATTATAGCAATTTTGCATCGCCGACATCAAATTTCCGAACTTTTCATTACAATTTTGAAGTGCAAAGGAAATAGAAAAAAAAAACACCCCCGAAACAACCGAAAATTACTATTAAAAAAAATGCTGCAACGAGTAGATTTTAACATAAAAACATGCAAAAAAAAAAAGATTAAAGTTTTATAGCTTGATAGTAAAAGCGTATCTAAGTGTGTCTCAAGAGGTCTACCATAAAATAGCATGGTAAACAAATACTATTAAAACTATTTTTATGCAATATTCCCGTTTTTATTGAAACATTCTATCCAACATCTTCTTTCCCCGAATAAAATACACGTTACTAAAATCTTCGTAGCCAAAAATACACAAAAGTATAGTATTGATTATGGTGATATAGGGTGATTATACACGTCATATACCCGTTAACAAAGCCTCCAAAATGTGCTTGAAAACGCATTTTCAAAAATGTTAACTAGAACTGTTGGCAGCATTTCTCTTATATATTTGAGAATGCAAACTTCACTAGTGGGAAACGTTCAACCGCCGAGGAAGAAAAACTCGAAAACATTTAGCAATTCAATTGCGAAACGTAATAAAATATGGGCATCTTTATTTATTATTTCCTCAAAGCGAAGTGTGACTATACGTCGCTTGACGTTTATTGGTTCATAAAGTCTTGGTCTCGAATTCTAGCAGCTTCGTCTGTCCTCAACCTCCAATTTAAAACGATGACTGTGTGACGGTTCCTCGTGGGAATGATAAACGACATTCCATCGCCTATATTTCGTAATAAATTTCCTTAAATGTATAGCAACTTTGGAACTACTAGTAATATTTTAACTCCGCGCACGCGTTAAATTTCATCTACATATTAATACTTATTGCAATTTATGAAATAGCTGAAGTGTGAATGTAAAAAAATAACCGAATACGTAATAATTAAAACACAAATTTTCAAAAATAAATATAAATATCGTAAAAATAATATTAACCTATGAAATTTCAGCAAACTTAAAAAAAACCCCCTTTAAATAAATTCATTCTTAGAAACATTTTAAAGTAGGCCTAAGCTTATTTCAAGATGATTTTTCAATTAAATTTTCTTCTAAGAAAAGTGCATAACTTAAATAAAATGTTAAGAAAAGAAGAGAATTCGTAGTACTGTACAGGAGTAGCAGGCTTTAGTTTATAAAATTGTTGCAATAAATATATCGTATCACGTAGTGCAGGGTCAATTCCCCTCTAATAGATAATCCACATGCACGAGAGAAGATAGAAAGAAAAACCATGGAAAAACCTTATCGTTTCCGTTCTTTATCAAATCTATCGAACCGCGGAAATTTCGGCAAAATCATATTTAGAAAGTCTGGCAGACAGCTCGGCGCATCACTATTTTGTATTTAACATCTGCCGTCAACTACAATATTTACTTTTAAATAAGTAAATATTGTCTTGAAGCATCACCTTAAACTAAGAAGAAAAAAAAAGTTACCGGTATTTATAAAATTATCTTCCAGAAAAAATTGGGATTTTCAATTTACATAAAATGTCAAATAATTATTGCAGTAAAAGCATCTTAAAATTTTATTAATTAACCAGAAAGAATGCATTACACGCATGCAAAAGAAGATCCTAAAGTACCTCCCTTTTCAAATGCAATTAACAGGGCTTGTGGCGCAACGGATAACGCGCCTGACTACGGATCAGGAGATTCCAGGTTCGAATCCTGGCAGGCTCGATTATTTTTTTCCTTCAATTGTAATATGCTTTTAAAAGTGTAAAATAACTTAATCTATTCAGAAATAAAATGTTACAGTACCGCGTAATTTTTTTTCGGAAAGAAATAACAGTGTCATTCATATATTATGCTATAATAATAAAGTACCATTATAGCACAATAAAACGCAGTCGCACGAAATTTCTATTTAAAAAAAAAAAATAGTAACGACAAAGGCAAGAAAAAATAAATAAGGCCAGTGGTCAAATGTTACGGGTGACATCGTTTATTATCCAGTGAGCCTTAATGACCAAGAAAGCTTAATTGATAAGGAAAGCCAAACAGACTATTAGATGTGCAATTAAGCGGTGTAACGTAGCGTTAACTCCGAGCATTAAGAAGATCAATTTAAATAAATGATAATGTCCACCCAAACGGCAGCGGCGGCATAAACTCACGTACCCGTAACTCCATCGCCATTCTACGCAAACTAAATGTTTTTAGATGAGACATTTACCTTATCGGAGCTATAAACCGTTTTAATTTAAATAATTACGGCTAGAAATTTCTCTGCCAAAACTTTCGTCGCTAACCGTAAAAGCTTTATCCACCCTAATTTATAAAATAAAACCACAGTATAGTTAGTTCCACGCAATCATATTTTATTTACGCACAATTAAAATATTAAAAAACAAATAAAATTGCGTGAAACAAAACTTAAATTTTAATTCAAAAGTAATTAAATTTTTAGCAGGTAATACAGTAGCAGTTTAAGTCTTAAATTCATTTGTCAGCAAGTTTATTTCGTGGTTGATGAACAAGTATGGGTTTGTTTAGTTTTTTTTTCACATAAAAAAAAAATTCTGTCAATATTTAACTTGGCACTTACTATAAGACTCCAGTTAGTGCGGTATCTTACAAAAAGAAATAAGTTAAGATGTTACCGATGAACGACAACAATGCTTCTACTGTAGTTTCACCTATTTATTTAAGTCAATTTCAGCTTTGTTTAGACTTTAAAAATAGCAAAAATTTGGTTAAATCACTAATTTAGATGTCAAGTCGGTCTTCGAGTCCAGTGTATTTCTAGCAATAGTGGTTTTTTTTTTTTAAATAAATAAAAAAAAAACTGCACATTTTCAATTACAGTAGTGCTAAACAACACAGCCAGCGACCATTATGTTAGGATGAGGAAACTTTGGAAATGATTTATTTACATGTACGCTACTTTTGCGGGCTCTCGCAACAAATTCAATCTTAAAATCCAATGACGTGACTGCCAAACGAGAACAAGGATTACCTCAACCAATAACTATCACTCATATATAAATGAAAAAAAAGAGCGTTCCGAAATTATTCAAAAAATGTCACGAGCGCATTCTTCAAATTGTAAACAAAAATTACAAGTGTAGTGTATTTTTCTAAAAATGCCGTGTCCAATTTAGCCCGATGTAAGACACGCAATCACTTGACGCGAAACACTGCTGCTTGTCCCCGTACGAAAAGGAGCGGTAGGCGTTCCGAAAAAACGCGCATGCCAACACCGCAGAGTGTGACAACAATGCAAATAACTTGCCAACAAATGCAATTCAATCTAACCAGATAGCATTTTCCGACGTTATTTATTATTTAAACAATCCAACCAACTAGAAATAATATATAAAAAAGCAAACAGCGTAAAAAAAAAAAGAAAAGAAAAAAAAACAAACTTTTAAACAGAACACGTGTCTCATTTTCACTTATAATTGAGCTTAACATTCTCAGCACTAGAAAACTTTTTTTTTACATTTACATTTACACTTTCTGGTAACTCTAGGAGTTGAATTTGAAAAGTGACTACGAGACTATACGAATTATTTCGAGATTTATCTCCTTCGAGCTAGAGTTCTCAAATAACTCGTGTTTGGTACACTCAAAATAACAATAAAAAATGTCGTCTAGAGTGATTCTTTTACTTGTATATTATCGTAATCTCAGTCGTTGAACCGCTACTACCCTTCAAAATTTCACTTCTTTTTTTTTTTTTATTATTATAATTATTCAACAAAAAATAAAAGTGTGAAACTTTTTCCTTTTTTTAAAAAATAAAAATATATTATAAACAGCTAGCTTACCATGTTTACTAAAACGTAACATGAGTAAGTTGAATATTTGAAATCTACAAAACCGCAACCCACGCTAACAACTTAGTCAATTTGAATTGCAAAACAATTACATGTACTTAAACCATAAAAAAAATAAAGTCGAAAATAAAAATGCAACTGCGAACGCTGAAACGTGTCATTCATATAAAACAGCAAGAATTAATAAACAGTTTTTAACAAGGTGATTAATAGCTGCTGCATTCAAAAATGAATGTGGGAATAATTTTATTTTGAATCCTGAGTTACGGAGTTGTTTCGAGCGTCGAGAACGAGAGAAAAAAAAAACAACACTTGACATTTGTAACTATATTACCCGGTGCGTCCTATTGCCAGCGTGACGCAATAACATCCATCGTACACTTTTAGACTTCTTTCTCAAAGGCCATTGTAATTTGGGCCACACCTGAATTTCAAATTAGAAATATAGGCCTATTATGAATACAAAGAAAATTCTTATCATTCGAATGACTCCCAAACTCTGCCTGTAACGTGCTCGTGACGCTGTTAATAATTTAAAACTAACGCATTTTTAATCGAGAAAAAATATTCTCGTATTTTTTTTTATTTAGTTCAAGATTATACAGTTACTAAATAGACTTCAAATTTTTTCTTGCAAATGGAAGTATAATAACTTTTCAAATTATTTATACTGTGTATATTTTTTTATTTAAATGCATGTACAGTAGTAAGTTTACTACAGTGTTCGGATTGTTTCCATCAGTTAATACAAAACATTTTGTTATAGTAATTATAAAAAATACATATAAACAACAATAAACTCATCCAAAGCAAAATTAAGCTCTTTTGTTGTTGTTTATTTACCCGGTACCAGCATTTATTAAATGTATTTTCAGTAACTTCTACTCCAGCATCATTTTGACTCCCAGAATAATAATGGAATTTAGATGCATACCGTAACAAATTTATATTTTGTACTTTATTTCGTTCTGCATCACACGTTGCTATTAAATTTAGAAATTAAATATAAAATTTACAATTAGTTAGCCTTTGTTTTAATTAAAACCAAGTACTGTATCTTGTATACTGTAGTTCAATATTATAGAAGACAACTGACATTATTAATACTCGTAGTTCTGATATCTTTAAATTAGTAGAAACTAAGAAACCGTAGAAAATACCGAACATGTATTTAATATTGAAGTTGGCAAAAGATCAATCCTAAATTAAAATTATCATACAGTACAGTGTAGAAAAGGTGTGAAATTTATCTTACAAATGCCGTCAGTTTCAAAATGAGATCTCATTACTGTAAACACAACCTCCGCCAAACTTAATTATCCCTTATTAACGCAGATTTTTCACGCTTTTTCAGATAAACTTACTTTCGTTCCGCTTATCTTATCCAATTACATTTGCCGATATCTAAATAAGTTTTGTCATTAGGAATACTGCGAAACGTTCTGCGACAAAGTACGAGAAGTAAGCTTATTGCTGATTTTGGGAGCAAACTTGATCCTATTCCGGCAACGTACTTAATATACCGTAGCTTCAATAATAGTAAAAAGAAATAAAATCAGATTTGTAAATTTTATGATCGCCCATCACTAACTTTAATTGTATTTTGCTTCAAACAAATTAGCGATTACGTATTTTTTTTTTTAAAAAAAAGAAAAGAAAAATCGCTAGTAAAAAACTAAAGTGTTTTTAAATCCATTTGTTGTTTCAGTCTTATTGCCAAAATTGTATAAATACATTTTAATTCACACGTTTTGCTTAAAAAAAATAATCTCTGTGATCAGCTAACGATGCGATTATTATTATTCAGCGCGAGAAATGAAGAAAAAGAAAAAAAAACATTCCAGAACACTTAAAACAGTCGAATTTGTCGTTTTCCAATATGACAGTTGTTGTTTTTGCTGCATAAAATCTCTCGCCTGATTACAAAACTAGTTTTTTTTTTCCAACTTAAAGAAAAAAGTACTTCAGGGCAGACTTAATTGTAAAAAAACCAATAGAAAAAACACCTACCAGATGCCACAGAGACATACATAAAATAGTACTCGGATCTTCAGAGATTATACTCCAGTTTGTTATTCCACCTAACTTTGTGCGTGTATATTTCAGCGTATAAAAAAAATATCGAGTAAAGCTCATAAATTAAACAAAAACATTGCTTAAAATTTAAAAGTGGTTAAAAAAAAAAGACAGATATATATTTTTTCCTCACCAAGTTGAGCAGTTAAAATCAGCGTGATTTTCCTCTCTCTTGCTCTTACTCCCCCTCTATCCGACTGACTCTCTCATTGGATTCGAGGGTCGTTAACCAGTTTATTTACAATAAGTAGGGAAAAAAAAAGTTGGAATTGCAGTTGTGATCATGTAAGACGATAAGTGAGATGAGTTGTGTCACATGCCAGCTACACTCAAGTGCCAACAAATTAGAACGAGTTTGTGTTTCTATTTGATCGCAAATAATAATAAAATTCAGGCGAAAAGAAATTTGTCGACGCAAATAATAATAATAATTATTATTACAATCTCGTCGTTACTCAGCACCCTTCATTTCTATATCTAATAATGTCTATTTTTCGAAATAAAATATTCAAATTGAAAAGAAAATAAAAAAATTTCTGACAACAACAATTGTTTGAATTTTTGAACATTTTCTTTTTTTTTTTTTTAATAAATTGCTCTCAAAATTGCATAATTTTTTGTTTGTGTTTATTTGAGAAGAAAATAAGAAATGATTTTCTTAAATAATAAACACCTGCTGTTAAAATTTTCATTCTAAACATTACAAAAACACACTTCGTTCAGGCTGTTTAGCTAAATAAAATCATTTGACAGATCGGATTTTTTTTTTTTTTTTTTTAAATATTAATGAAACGTCTGACCAAAATAAAAAGAATTTTTATCAATACAGAGTATTACGCGTACCTATTCAAGCAAAGCACCGTAATAAAAAATTCCCTAATAAATATAAAATGAAGTGCATGTACCCAAAAAAATAAATTGCAGATTGTATAGACTATCATAATTTACACAGCATTCATGAATTACGAGCAAAAATTCTAAATTAAATAACCGAGAAAAATTATAGTTACAAAATTGTTATAAAAAAAAAGTTCATAAAAAAAGTATTAAACATGTTCTATGATAAAAAAAATCAAGAGCACAAAAATATATTTATTTACGGTACCGGTATATATTTTTTTCTTCTTTCAATTCTATCTTTATAAACTGGAATACATGCACTAGTATTTGTAATAATTATTACTCCGTATAAACTATTCGTTAATGGATAGTAATGCAGTGTGCTACATTTAACATTTTTAATTAAACTACAGTGTGTATGCACCTCTAATGACAAAATGGAACGCAAAACAGTTTTTGTTAAAGAAAATATTATATGTACAACTTTTATTAATTCTTAATGTGCTAATAATAGCGTTTATTAAGCTTCTATCTTTAAAAAAAAAAAAAAATCCACCCGCAAAGTACATGTACTCGGATAAAATAAAATAACAGCTGTACAGTAGTAGCATTTCACCATCACTAAATAAACATTAACTTGAACATTATTATAATACGAGTCTGAAACATCCAATGTTGATGACTATATCATGGACTATCATTATGCAGTGCAGTGTAGAGGAGAAATTATTGTAGTTCAATGTTTATTATAAGAGTGGAAATTGGCTAATTGCTTAATTTGCATCAAATAGCAAAAGCATTGTTATATGGCGCCAGTTTGGGTTCTGTCACTCGATTTGTAAAACGTCGATCGAAACAGTTGAAAAACGAGTAAATTGTGGTCACGTGTAGTTAATTAGAGCAATCAACTCGAAATTACTTTCCACTGAACATTTCAAGCAGAAAAAAAAAAAACCAAAAAAACGAAAAATAAGAGAGAGAGAGAAAAACCAAAACAAGAAGAAGAGCTATTAAAATTTTGAAACTGGAATTGAAATTTGCCGTCGTTGTTCTTATAGTATGCTAATCTATACTACTTTTTTATCTTTTTATTTCTCTCTCTCTCTCTCTCTGTCTCCCTCACTCCCCCTTCATCTTTCGCTCATTTCATTTTCCCATTTAATCCACTTCAAAATTGGATCAACAAAAAAAAATCCTCGTTGCGTCGAAACGGTACGTGTATTTGTAGAAGGGATTTGATATTAAGTAAATAAAGTCAAAGAAATGGTGTTAACATTTTTAGGATCAAAATGGTCGATAATCGCGTTTGCATACGATGACTGAATCTCTCGCATTTTTTTGTTGCTTCTTTAGCTACTTTAGCTCCCTCTTCAACCTCAAAAGATGAATTTTCTCTCCTGCTCTCTCTCTCTCTCATTCACTCGCTCTCTACGTATACAAGCTGGTGTCGACGAAAGATGTGATGCGAAACCAGCACTTAAAAATTCCGTCATCGACATTAAAATTGGATAGTACTTCTTCACCTTCCGGTTCGAATAAATAAATAAAACTTCCAACAAATTGAAAAGTCACACCATGTGGAAAAAAAAAATCTCTCACATTATTTTCCACATGAAAGAGAAAGTTTAGATTTGGATGGGGGAGTAAGGCCATTCAGAGATAAAGTATGGCTATAACTTTTGCCTGTCGATTGACCATTTCGAAATTTTCACTAAATCGGTGAAATAGTAACCATTTTGAGTGTTTCAGTACGAAAAAACTGCTTTCTCGCCCCCAAAAAAATAAAAGCTATTTTTTAATATCGTTTTCATGCAATTTTATTAAAGTACAATTTCCCCCCTCCAAAAAAAATACAAATGCAAAACTCAAATTGAAAAAATAATTCTGATAAGAGTAAAATATTATTTTGTACTAATTTATTTAACATAGATACTGGTCAAAAAATTTTAAAGTTAATGTAATTTGATTAAGTCATGATAACATTTGCTCTAATTTTAATACGCTAATTTCGATAATAAACCAACAATATCAGTGATAATAAAATTATCAAAGTAGCAAATACAGTATAGCAAAACAAATTAAGCACAGTTAAAATTTAAGATAATCAACGGCATCCACAGTAAAAAAAAAAATACCCTACAATTTAAATTTTTTTACGTGTGCATTTACGGTATTTTAATAATAATTATGCATATTTAAATTACCTTATATTGAATTTCGAAAATTACATCTGCTGTATTATTTTAGGTCCAGAAAGTTCAAGCCAATACTAGTAAAATCGAATTAAACTGTACTCGGCCTCTTATAATACAAAAAAGGAAAAAAAATCATCTTTGACTTGAATACGCTCAGGATCGAAGACGAGTTGGTATTCAAGTAAAGTACCCAAGAAACGGTTTAATAGAAACATTAAATGTACTGGAGATAAAATTTTTAAAAAAAAAATTGTTCTATCGATTTTCGATCATAAAAACTTACATTTCCACAAGAACATTAATTTTGCTAGTCTTACTGTAATTATTTTTCACTAATAAAATGTACACTCCTTTTGCAAATTCAAAACTATTTTATCGACTGCCTCGAGAAACGAAAATGGATTTGCTGACGAAAATAATTATTAATAATTATGAGCTAGTAGTGCATTAACCAACATGAAATGCTAGACTCCATAAAAGAAGAAGAAGAAGAAAAAAAATTACCTGCAACTATACTTTGTGCGGAGAATACAAAACAAGCGAAATCGACAAAAATAGAAATTTGTAGAAACGTCAATAAATGTCAGAAGCATGGGTGCAATTTTTCTTGACTTTGTATCGATTTGTTAACTGTTTAAATTAAACGCTACATGCATTAAAAACCCAAAGTAATAAAATAAACAACGTTCGTAAAACTAAAAATAATGCGTCAGTTTTTATAATATGTTTTCTTTATGAATCGGAGAAATGCTAAATAATAATTTGGAAAGAGAGGAAAAAAAATGCTGCCAATTTCTAAACCTCAACTGTAAATGGAGTCAGACTGTCGACGTTCAAAAATCGAAACTACCAAAGAAAAAAGAATAATAATAAAAAAAAAAGAATAACACGAAAAGAAATAGAATTTCATGGCAGTAAAAATACGAAGAGAGTGGCATTAATTTTAACGACGAGACACCTGCAAAGATTTGAGTGGCGAAGATATCAGCGTTCGAATCGAATAATCTTCTTCACCTTTTTTTTTTCTCTTCCCATATTTGTATTTACTACAAGATTCTTAGCTGACTAATGACGATAATTATTTTCAAGTGAACGGTGCCAATACAAATTGCTTCCCGCTCATCTAATAGCCTCGACGCTATTAAGGCTGGCCAATTGTTAGTGTAACTATTTCCAACTAAACTTTATGTATCGGTACACAGCCTTGTTAAAAAATACAAATAATAATAATAATAAAAAAAAAACAAAAACTGATAAGTGTAATGAGAAGCATTCTGATTTTACTTTTTTTAAAAGTGTAAAAATCCTGCTAATTGGTCTTTTGTATTAGATGGTATTTAGATTATGTTTATGCAAATGAGAAAGCTGAGAGTAGCTCGGTAGTAATTCGGTGGCGCCTTGTCTTATTTAACGAGCCAAAATAAAAATAAAAAAAACTCCCAAAAAAAAAACAACAACAACATAGAAGCTAAGACGGGAGAAAGAGCATAAAAAAATTCATTTGCTAAAAATCTCAAATTAGCATCTTAAATCGTTATTTTTACTGTTTCTAGTCGATTGACGGCGCTGTATTTGGCACTTTCAGTGGAAGAGGAGATGCATCAGCGTGTGTATTTATGTAGATATTTTATTTTTATGATGGCGTTTCATGACGTTCCAAGGTTTTGAAGATTAGTTGTTCACCTGAATTCTCCACCATCAGGCCTATAAACTATTTTGTAAGACAAATTACTAACTAAGTCTATGAAGAGTACGCGAGAAGAATAAACAAGTAGCTTGGGAATTAAAGGGGTTTGAATGAGGAGAAAGCATTAGCATTGTGGTTTTCACTTTAATCGCCAAATAATAATAATAAAAAAAAAAAAGAACTAAAAAAAAAAAAAAAAGAACTTCCTTAAACGGAGGTTTTTGCTATTGTTTTATAAGGGAATAGTCTCTCTCTCGCTCTCCCGCTTAGTAGGAGGTCTACAGAACAAATTTTCAATTATGAGGCAAAAAAATAAGAAATAAACCGCATTTTTTCCCGCAGCCGCGTCAGAATGCTGTTGACAAGGTGTTTGCCTCTATACGTATTAATTTATAATAATAATAATAATAAATCCATAAATATGCTCTCGTCTATTTCCTCGTTTCTTTTACGCGCTCGAATAGACCAAGCTAAATCAGAACTCGGTTTATCTTCAAGTAGCAGCAGCGACCGACGCAAGAAAAAAAGAAAAAGAAAAAAAAAAGTCAACCGTTGTGCTTTTTTTTTTTCTTCTTCTAACAAAAAGACCAGTACCATTTATTTCCGGAAATTGGTCACTACAATGCATTTTAAGGGGATAATCAATAAAATTGGAAATGCCAGAATTTCTTTTATATCAAACAAGATTTAAAATAATCTCAATAAAATATATTATTATACGGCACCGGTATTGTCAATTATACCGCTTGTCCCTTGACCGAAATCATTTTTCAAGTAAAGTATTTTATTTCTACCGTAATACCATAATATTATACAGTACTGTAATTATTTACTAGCCTCTTCAAACAGGTTTTAATTGAGCGCCTGGTATCAAAAAAAATAAAACACCTTAGCCATTATTTACAGACCTAAGGTATAACAGTATCACGTAAAGATTAAAAGTGTAACAAACGTGCGAAATATTAAAATTGATAATATAGTTTCTCCATCTCACGCGACTATTGAAAGAAAATCGCGTCTTTTTTGCTATTTATTTAAAAAGCTAATTTCATGCTCAACGATTTATGATGAGATGCGGCAGACTTCAGCACTTATTTCCTATCTGCCTGAGACATTTGATAGCTCACGTTTTAACCTCGGAAATAAACGATCGAATCCACTAGCAATACACTTAACACGCATCCATCAGCTTACGTGTACTACTAGTAGACCAAAATTTCTCATCAAAACTTTTCACTACCCCCCTCCCTCTCCTTCTCCCTAGCCCCCACTCCTTCCCAACCTCCGTAGCTCGGTGATAAGATTCGTCTTCGGTTCCAAAGAATTTTTCGACGAAACGAACGTTGATGTCCCAAGCACTCAATACCACTCCAATTCTATCAATTCAGAGCTCTTCGTAAACGAATATACAAAAAAAAAAGTAAATTTTAAGTCATTTGGGAATTTTCTTCCGAGTTTGTCTGTATGGCATAATCGAATTTTAAAACTGTTTCACATTCTCCCCCGATATATACATAATAGAACGTTGATTTTTTTTTATTAAGATATACCGGTATATAAAAAAAATAAATAAAAAAAATAATAAAAGCGAAAGAAAACGTCAGAATTTTTCTTAAGAAATTTTGTAGAAAGTCATTTGATCAAAATATATGCATACTATTCGATTTTCAATCACTTTTGTTTAGAAAGCGTTCGCTATTTTACTTCCTGCCTTATTTCTCCTTTAATCCAAAACGTGCGTGCGTCTAACAATAACGAACACGATAAATCCCAGGCGCTAAAAATTGCCTAATTTTTCTTCTAGGATTAATTTTAAAGAGATAGAATCAAGTTTGCGAAATTTAGTTTACCAAAAAAAAAAAAAAAAAAACAACACCTAAATACACAGTAATAATAAGAAGAAAAAAAACTCTTTAAAATATCTTTGAGATAAATTAACTGTGGTCATTTTTTTGCCGTGTCTTTTCGACACCGTCAGTTGCATTCCTATATTAAATATTATAGTAGTATCGAGTTTGGTAGCTAACTACTGTACGTGTCAAATACAAATAGCGCTTACGATGTCAGTTTCAAATCCTATAAGCTTATGACAAATAACGCATGTGTCCAAACGCATTTATTGTACACAAATATATGGATTAGGAAAGTCAGAGTTATTTGCAGTTAATCCGAGCGTTTATACGAACTGTCGTGACTCCGTAACCTGGCTCCCGAACACCGCCAAACCTTCGTCAACAACCAGCAAATAACTAATCTATAAGCCAATTCTCGATCTTTCAAAAGGTCAATAAACTCGAGTTTTATAGCAACCGAACACTACCTTTTACTACTCTTCCAACCAAGCCTCAGTAGCCGAGCAGTGTTTGGTATTATGACCCAAACGGCGACACCTTCGCTCTCTTTTAAAAAAAAACTTTTCAAACCACAAAGCACGCATATCAACGAGGCACCAGCCAATTTTATTGTTATCGCTGGTTGGGAAGTCGAAAGGAAACGGAACGGAGTCGACGCCGAAACTCAATACCGAATCGATAAACAAGATTCGATTTCAATTACGTTTTACGTGTACAATTACAAGCTCGGACAATAGGAAAAACTTATTTAGACAATGCGCGCAGCAGTTTCGTATTTATTGACGTCCAATTTTACAAAACTGCATACACCCCCCAGTTCAGACTATAAACGCCCACTGCCATCCCAAAGCGGTATTAGACCCCTCGCTGAAAATAAATAAGCCGACGCAGCTCGAAAAGTAGCCTAGCTGAAAACAAGCGAAGGAGGAGGAGGAAAAAAAAACAAATTTCCGCTCTGATGAAAAATGGACAATGACGAATAGTAGGAGAATTACAGTGGTGTGCGTTTGGGCATAGATAATCCCGCGAAAATGTCAACATCAACCCCGCGAGCTAGATCATTTTGGCGTGCGTTCCGAGTAAATTGAAATACGCGAACTGTTCTCAATAATTACGTTGGACTTGAGCACTGAAATTAAAATTCGGGTAAATGACTTTTGGTGTCATTTGAAGCGTCGCATTTGCAACTAGACCGGAAGATAATATAGTCGTTTACAAAAGTCTATTTCCGAATGGCAAACGAAGTCAATTACAAAAAAAAATTTTTTTTTTTTTTTGCAATAATAAAGAAGCAAAACTATTACTAACAACCAGAAATAAATGACAAAAGTTGCAACTTAACAGAACTAATTATAAAGGAACAAAAATATTACCACGAGACTATTACTAAAGCCCAAAACAAATGGCATAAACGAAACTAATTCGTAAAATAATTATCTTTCAGAAACCAAAAGAAAAAAGTGAGGAGAAAAGGAACAAAAGACCAAGAATTATAAATCTAATTCTTTCCAAACTACTCCCTCCAGAAAAAAAAATGAGATAATTAGTAAGACAGGAGTTGAACTTAATCCTCGATAATGCACCTAAGAAATAATCCGTCGCCTTCATCACCCATCACCTCCAATTGAAACAAGACAAATGCCAACGCAGCAGAAAAAGATTTTGTTCATCCCAAGGTGCACATCTCTTTGGTCTCCAGTACCGTACTGTTCTTCTCATCTCATATCTCCCTCGCTCCCTCCCACCCACCTTTTCCAGCCACCCCTCGCCAATGTCCTTACGCCGTCAACTTAACTTGATTGAGAACGAAATCGTTGGTGGGATCGTCGCCAACATAATTAACTACTGCAATAATGTTCACCCTCTAATCCACCACTGATTTAATTCCAAAGACCACCTGAATTCACCACTATCTTATCAGACGCTGCAGTGCAGATTAATACGGTGAAAGATTAGTATAGCAGTGTCTGGAATTTAAACTTTTAAGTACTCGTTTACTTTTCAGCACCCATCGCATTTAAATATTTCATCACTCAATAACAATGCCACGTCGTAGTCGCGGAAGCAAACGCAATAATATTTTAACTAAATTCAAGTAAGCAGCATCTTCCACGACTAAAACACAAAAGATTCCTTTGTAACGTTCATTACGATGACAATAAAACTTTTAAACTGAGCCATTGGGTAATATACCGTAGTTTACTCATAAAGAAGATAATAAAGTACATGTAGTGACAATTATTATTATAAAGAAGGGAAAAGAACTAATTTTATAAAATTGTACTTTTAAATTTCTTTTTTTTTTTTCTTAATCCAAAATGTACACAAAAATGCAATTTATTTCATATAAAATAAAATAACCGGAAAATCAAGTGTGTTCAAAATCTTAACGCCCTTGTACATGTATTTTAAATAAGAAGCTTAAAACATTAAACTGTGTAGCGACTTATGTCATTTTACAAAGCTGCTGCTGCTTTATTTTATAAAACTCTGACGATTCTAGGTTTTAAATACTGTATGGTACATGACATATACTGTACAACATAATAATTATTATGTAAACAATGAAACAAAATCATTTTTTTTAAATAACAATTTTATTTTATAATGTTCGTGAATTGCAAACATTCATTAAACATTACTTTCTTGTGCATAGTAACCTGGATAACTAAATACATTTTATAAATACTTGTACGTGTAACGTACGGTACTAAAATCCAGTAAAATCGGATTGTGAACAGCCAAAGAAAATTAAATCGTTAAATTTTTTTTTTTAAAAAAAAAAAAACACCGTAGAAGGTGTGATAACGCATTGCTCATTGACAAGTCAGAATGGCATTTGACAAGTTGAGTTTGACAGCAGCAATGAAAACTAAACAAAGTCACCACGCATTTTCTCCCAAGTATGCAAGACAAGGGGGAGGGATGTGTAGAGAGAGAGAGAGAGGGGGGACTTGGTGCGACTAAAAATGAGAGCAATATTTCTCAACATATAAACATAACCTTTGTTCGTTTGATAGGCATTAAATTTTCAACACAAAAAAAAGCACGTGAAAAACGAGCGTTGTATACAGGCTAAAGCGACGTTGGTATGTAAACATTTCAAAATCGGTAAAAGACGTAAGGAAGAAAAAAAAAAAGAATAATAACAAAAAAAAGTTGAACAACATTAGATCCAAATCCAATCCGTTTCAACTCAGCCCAACCCACAGTTTAAGCCCGATTTCCGACATCACGTGCTTTACAACGCGCGTTGACAATGTAGATGAAGTCTTTTCTTTAATAAAATCCCCTAGAAATGCCCTAGAAAGAAATCCTTTTCTCTCATTTATCGTCTCATAAAAGAGGCAAGAAACACATTTTCTCCATTAGAATTGAGTCAAAATTCAGAAAGAGTATTTTTCCACCCAAAAAAAAAAAAAAATCTTTCTTCTCATCTTTCACCAAGACTAAAACCTTTATTTTATTTTTCTCCCTTACTACCCACCCCACTTTCCACCTCATTTTTCTCTCTCAAAAAGACCTCCCAATTTTAATACTTCATCCAATAGGTATACAATAGGTTGCAGTGGAAAAGAAAAAAGATTGTGTTGCTACTGAACTAAAGAATTTCAACAAACTACACTTAATCTTAACAACCTACAGGTGAAATGTCCAACCCCTCCTATTATCTATTCTCTCTCTCCCCTCCTCTTTTTTATTCTGACTTATTTTTACTATTTTCTTCTTTACTGCTTAGCTGTCACTCCAATCACGATGGGGGTAGAATATTTTATCTTTCTATAATGCTTGGTCCAGCGTACTTATGTACTGTATATCAAATGAATTGATCTATTAGAACTGTCCAAACTGCCAGTTGCCCTCACCTTTCAATTCATTCTCTGTGCCCTCTAATTTATACGCCTGCCATCAAAATGTAAACTTTACCACGGTCTGCAGACGTATTTTACCTCTTAAACACTCGACTTTCCATTTTCTTTCACAAAAAAAAAAAAAGTTGAGAAGAAAAAGCAAGGAAAAAAGGAAGAGGGGTCCTCGACTACACCTCTGGTCATATTCCAGATACTCCTCGAAAAAAGAGGATACACCAAGAACCAGATTCAAAGTGAGCATTAAAAAAAGGGGCCAAAACTCACCTGCGACCTTGTGTATCGGAGGTTTAAACAAAAAAACAAACAATCTATAATGTTAGCCAACCCTCCACCTAACCGGTCTTCCTCCTACAACAATCTCCTTATGTTGATGGTGTCACTTAATCAATCACACTCAACCCGTCGCTGTCAGATGGACAACAACTTCCCCCCCAAACAATATTTCAAGTGTCTAAATTTGCCCCGGAGTCAACTTTTTATCGTCAAAGCACTTTGACTTATCTCTCGTCAACAATTTTGCATTTTTTTTTTACTCTCTCTCTCCTTCGAAGCTCCTGTCCCACCTATCTATTGCGCGAGTCTTCGTCGTCGCCCTCTATCCCTTTCCCTAGCTCATCCTCCTCGCCTCACTTACCTCCGCCGATACAGTCGACCACAATCATCACGGGACTAATTAATTTAATCACGGTCAATTATCCACGGGATTTCAGCGACTTAAACGTTAATCGTGTCTATGCATCGACGATTCTCATATCAGTTATGCGTTGATATGTATAAAGTACTCTCTCGTCGATCTCTTTCCTCTCCCTCCTCCATTTCATCCCTATCCTAAATAGCAGGCCTTGTGTATAGCCTTGCCTCGACTCTTCAATCATTTTCTAGTTTGGCGAGAAAACGTGACACCGTGAGCAAAATCGCAAATCGTACTGGAATTCATCTTTAGAATTAATGTGCGAAGTCATGCATATTTTGTGCTCTGAATTGGCTGAAGAGCAATTACTGACGTCGGGTTAAATACCCTCACGTTCGAACGAATTGAAATTTCAACGCTTACAAAATGTAAACAAACTGTTCAAAGAATTAATATTGAAGTCGGGAATTCGACCACAAAAATTCCCCTGATTTAATTTTACTTTGGTTCCATTAACTTAATTTTCTACTTATTCGAGCGTTATATTTAATTACAAGGGCTTTTCAAATTCGGCAATAAATTAATGGATGATATTTAACTATTAATATAAATTGCGTAGAAATTACGGTATATAGCCGCAATAATTTCTCGGGTAAAAAAATACAGTATATTTCACACCTGTTAAATTACGGTAACTATTATTCTTATCGATCTTTTTGGCTCATAACTAAGTAATTTTAATCCGGTAGCTTTGTTTATACGATAATATAAATGTCGACGTACCTGTATCAGCTGTTGATACTCCGCACCAGACGAAAGAGATGAGGAGCACTCTAAATACGAACCGCTCCATCATGATCACTGCACACTCGTATTACCATCGAGACCTAAAACCGTAAACAAAAATAATTTATTAATTTATGCATTTTATTAAAATATATACAGCGCATCAAGTATTCTCTACATTCTACAAGCACAGATAAATTAAAAATATAAAAAAAAAAAAAAACTAACTAAAAAAAATGAGATTGCTAAAAATAAATAATTGCTTGGCAAGACAAATATTTAGCTTTCGTTAAAGCGGCGTAATTAGAAAAATTAATTGTTCTTCTTTGTTGATATATTATTCGCTTTGCATAATAGAAAAAAAAGCACGCTAGTCATTTGTAAAAAAAAATTATCTAATTAATGGCTCTTCCGATTAACATCTCCCTATTCAGCTCGTGTATTGGAGAGTATAAACATATTTAAGTCATTTACTATACCTTTCATGAAGCCAGTCATAAAACACAATAAAAACTTCCACCCTGTGACCCCCAACGCAGTATTTTGAATAAGTTGACGTCTCGGTAGTAGCACACAACTCGTTAACAAATCACCTTTTCGTTTTCATTATCGATATCCATTAACCAAGGCAATGATATTTTATTAATAATTTTCGTAGCGTATCGCCAACAGAGCACGTAAAAGCTGCGGAGGCAAATACCGAAGCGTTCAGCCCTCAGTTCGGATGAGAAATGATGTTTCAGCGTAGGTCGCACGTTATATATCACGCAAATCCCGTGCGCGCATTATTCCTTATAATATTAAGTTAGAGAATTAAACGGGCGAGAGCGAGCGTTGGCGTTTATTTGCAGCTTCTCTATCTTTGGACTCTCCACTTGGGACGGTTGTAGAAGTTGGAATGAGTCTGAGAGTGAGGGCAGGGTAGGGTAGTTATTGTAGGTGAGGCCTGAGGAGAGTTGAATGAGAGCACGGGGAGAGAGAGAGAGAGGAAAAAAAATGCACGCTTCACTACAGCTGTATAGACTTTATATAGATAGTCGAAGTATAAGTAAACAAGCGTTGATGTTGACTTTGCGTGACAGACCCCATTACTTTCGAGATAGGCTACATTAAAGCCATAAAATCATAGTTTATTACGATTAACACACGATAAACATGTTCCCGAGCTAATAATAATTGATTATTATGTTTTAGCATTTATCAAATAAAAACTCGGTAATTAAATGCGGAAAAGTTGTAGAACCTTTTAAGAGATTTTCACTCTCTCTCTATTCCTTCCCTCTCTATCTCTATCAAAAAGAGATGAGTAGCGAGAGAAAGAAAAAAAAAATAAAAATAAACAAGATAAGAGTAATCATCGACGCGACCCCCCTCCTTGACCAATTTGACCAGACCTCGTTAATGTCTGCAAATTTAAATAAAATAGGCATGAATAAAACGTGAAGAAGCGGAAATAGCCACTGCATAGTTCGCGTGCCTACTCCAATCCTCCAAATGTGTTAGGAAGAGTTAACGTCAGAATGATTTGCGAGTTTTTGCCGCTTTCAAGATTGTTTATAATTCGGGAAACGTCAAAAGCAGTTTACCTCGTACTCGGAATTATTTTTGCTGCGAAGAGAGGAACGCCAAACGGAACTTTTAATAGCCTACCAACCAACAATTATTAAATTAGAACGAAAATATTAATTTATTTAATAAATAATTACTGCATTGTTGCAAATAACTCTTAATAAAAATGAGGTGTGGATGCTACAAGCACCCGACTACACTTCCTGCCGCCACCGGGATTGAACGAGAAAAGGGAGAGAAGGAAAAAAAAAAAGATTCATAAAATATAAATATCCCGTTAATCGCTCGCTAATGTGTTTACCAGTTGCGTGCAATTGCTCATGTGCGGTTCAAGTCAAATAAAAACTCTCTCAAAAAATATATACATATATATTATATTTACATTTTAGCAGTTGTGTGTAGCAGGTTAGGTCATATTTCAACTTAATAATTTGTTTTGTATTACGTGCCCAGAACTTTGAGCTCGCACCAACAACAACACGTAGTGAACCATCGAGTTAGTCGAATTTCCTTATGCTGGTTCGTGTTTACATTTATTGCACGAGCAATACAAGTTAACTACATAAATTTATTTAGTCTAATGTGAAACTGGAATAAAATTACAATACATGTCAGTGAAGTACATGTTCCGGGAAATATTAAAAAAAAAAAAAAAGAAAAAGTTAAATTAGAAATCAATATTTCAATTTTTTTAATAGGTTTTTATAATTCTATTAATAACATTTTTTATAATTTTATTTATTCATTTCCTTTTTTAAATAAATAAGTTTCGTGCTTTACTCCTATCTCTGTTTGGTTTTGAAGACCAGTGCGCCGTTCTAATTCAAAAAAGCTTTTTATACTGCAAACTGTTACAGTGAATCAATTCGAATATACTGTACTATAAGTATAAAAGTAACGCAGTTCCAATGCACACGAAAATACATTCCCCCATTTAACGATTTCAATTTTATTTCTAATTCAATCTAAAAAGTTTGTGGATTTGGTTCATCATCCGCTTTCTACTTCCCTAAAAGGAATCGATTTCGCTTTCCATTGCAGATGACGAGTCATTTATACCGTATTTAGTGATTTTATTATGTGTTAAATGTGTCCCCGAGGTCCGAGAGATCGAAGGCTGGACGATGGAAAACACACTTTCCCCCCCGCTTTTGCTATAAGTTCAGCAGCGGCACGGTTATGACATTAGTGACTTTAGGTCTCCACGGAGTCGTGGAAAAGTGCACTCGCGTGTCAAGCTCACTTTTTGGGAGTAGAAAGCAACTGAACGAGAGAGAAACATTCCCGGGTCGTCAATGGACACTTTCCACGTGTCGTTCGTTCCATCTGCTTCGATCTCTCCCTTCCTCTAAGCCCCAGGAGACGAGACCATAAAAACAGTAAACGTGAGAAATGTTTGAAGAAACGTTTACAAAATGTTAACACGAATCATTTCTTGGAAGTGAGATTGTGTACACAGGCTACGCGACTTGACTTTTCAATCGGTTTTTTTTTTCTTCTTCTTTTCTCACAAATTGCAATTGTATTTAAAATGTCGTGACGATTAACTCCTTTCAAGTTAAAAGAAAAAAAAAAAAAACTCGGCGATGTTTAGAAACATTGAGACATATCAAATTTGATAAGGAGACGCATTGAAAATGAATACTGTCAGTTTCAGCCCAACCTCGATTCAGTACGAATTTATAATCGCGTTTCTTGGTTTCCCTCTCCTACAGTCAACCCGGAGGTTTCACATCGCCGAGCATCAAATTGGTTCCCTTCTGCAACTCTGACCTCCGTGTTATAAATTAACATCAACTTTGAAGTAGAAACAGTGCCAACCAGGAAACTCACTACATGTACACATTTTCTAATTGAATAGAAACAGCTTTGTAAAATTGACTTTATAAGGTTTTGACATTTATTGGACCCTTGCATAATTATTTGAAATGAAATCTACTTCCCTCCCTATCTCATCTTCCAAACAAAAGTTACATGCAGTCCTTAGTACATGTACATGTAATCTTATTAGCTTAAGTTAATATTTAAAGTATAAATTACGATAATGCAAATGCGTAATCACAAAATTACACACAGAATGCAAAACGAGTAGGCCTACATTTTTTCAAATTCGTCATATTGTTGTTGTTTGTTTTTGTCTTTTCCCCCTTTAATATAAAAAAATTCACTTTATTTGCTTATAATGCAGTATTATTTCTTTTTTTTTTTAAAAAAAAGAATTGAGTTTAAATTCATATACTGTACGAGTATAATAATACCATGCCTGCTTTTGTCATCTTCTGCTATAATGAACGCATTCATTATGACAATACACTACGTCTGCCCCTCCCCTATCTTGGTGAATATTTATTTATTATTCTTTATCGTTTTACACTGCGCGTTAATATATTGAATTTGACTAGTTGCCAATAAAACATTTCATTTATATATTTCTGAAGTGACATAATACGCTTTTGTTGAAATTGAATCGAGTAAATTATTCCCTATTAATCTGTCGGAAAAAAGCCTTTAAACGACTTTCGACTGTCAAAATGATAGCAGCATGCAGTACGAAAAATCTATTAAATATAGTAAGAAAGAAAAGAAAGAAAAAAACTATCAATTTTCTTCTTAGCCTAATTCCAATGTTAATGTTTGTTAGGTTACACAAAATGTACACGCTACGTCAAAAATAAAAAAAAATCAAGAGCAGCGTATAAACTGTTACAATCATAACTATTATGTCAAATAATTAGAGTGACCGTGCAACATTTCCTGTCTAAAAGGCAATAACAAAAACACGCTCTACCGCATTTTAATAATCTGATTATGGCAGAGTATTAAAATTGGAAATGTGTTTCTAACACTAGGTATTAGCCCCGACACACGTGTTTCATATTATTTTTTTCTTCTTCATTCGAGTACATGTACTGTATGCTAGTGAAATGAGGGGTGCATGGCCCGGATGGGAGGGGGTAGGTGGCCAACCGCAGTTGAGAAATAGCCATCTAAACATACGTTACAATCCGTGTATTAAGGACTATAAATCAGATGTTATTGGTGCTGAAACTATAATAACAGAGAGTCCAAACTCACACGTTTCTTTTTTTTTTTTACGAGCGAACCTTTATCTAAAATTCCCAACACTAGAGAGAGAAGTATTAGCGCGGCCATAATAATCCTACAGACATGCGCTTTGATAATTACGTCAGTGTGTCTCATTTTCTTCATACTTCGCCACTAATCCTACTAAAATAAACGACTGGCTATCGCACTAACTCCAAATACCAGGAGATAAAACTAGAAAATTCCACGGTGCACGGCTACTACCATCGGGGTTTTCTTACATCTGCAAACCAACCGTTCAATGTTCTTTCATAAATAGAGATTGGAAATGTCCGCGCGGACGAGAACCATACGCGCAGTTTAGCATCAATTTCAAACGGTTTTTATCGATTTCCGAAATAAGAAGAAGAAAAAAAAAGAAATTTTAGTTTTTATTTTGTTTAAGTACCCAGCGGCATACAATCGATGCTGTTTCCTTCCGAGATTTAAAAGTTACAAGTTAAACGATGTATGGCAATGTAAAAACTAGGGGCACCGTATTACACTGTACTGTATATACAGTAAGAAGAAAAAGAAGAGGAAAAAAAAAAAAAAAGAAAGCACCCTCAAATTATAAGATATCCGATATAATGGTAGTTGAACGTTATAAATTATCAGTAGTGACTTTCATTTGAAAACCACTTAGAAATCATTCGTCATAGGTTATACATCATTAATCAAAATAGACAGATGTTTTCAACCTCTCAATTGTCCCTTGACGTTGTAAACAGAGTAAACAAGTCAAAAAGTGGCTCGCGATATCTAACATAATTCGAAATAATCGTGAAAATCAGGAGAAAGAGAGAGAGTGACAGAGAAAAAAAATGCAACTAAACTATTAAGGGTGTGGACGCGAATACGAAATTTTAAGTCCATGTATAAAATATTATGCGAGTTAATGCGCGAACGAACTACAGTCCATTAACAGTATTTTTGCCATCTGCGACCAGAAGAAGAGAGGCATTCGCATATGTCTCGATTAAACATTAAAATGATAAATCGTCTTGATCATCTGTTATCACTATGTATCTCTCGCAATTAAGGAATATCATCTCAAATGAATTAAAATGATATTATGAGAAAATAATAAAACTATAATAGAACAGGGGATACTGTAAACTCTTTCTGTTTAGCTCAAAGTAAAATTCAGCGCCCTAATTACAAGCAAAATCTTATCAAAATAATTTTTTTTTCTTTTTCTTTTGAGTAATGCGCGCTCGTTTAGAAAAAAAAAATAATAAAATTATCTTACGTCATAATAAAAATATAAAACTGAAAAGCATTAAAATAAGAAAGAAAAAAAAATAAATTTCAGAACTGTACTTTTTAATTACATGTAACAAAAAAAATTTAATTCCGCGCGCTTGTTGATGATGATAATTAATGCAAAAAAAAAAATCGCTCGTAATATTATAATAAATCAGACATCTACCTTAATATTATTAAAGCGTCGGCATTAAAAATTAATTAAAAATGTTTGTTTAGGTCGATACATGAGTTTATCGCTTTCACCGTTGACATAAGATCGATGGTCAAGTGATCCTCGCCGTTCCATCGGAAACTGCATTATCGACAACATATTCTTAAAATTTCACTCGACAATTAGATAAATAAATAAAAAAAATTTCCTATCATTTTTATTGACCGATAACCATAAAAAAAAAATTATATGGGAAAATGATAACGATTGAAAAAAAATATGACAAGAAGAGAGAGGAAGAAGCAGGATGTAAAGTTGGCACGCCAGTTAAGATCAAACTCATTTTAATACGTTGCGTAAAGATCGTCACCGTCGAATGCGATTCTCGATTATCACATCAGGAACCCAAATTTAATCTGACTTCTCTCTCTCTCTCGGTATCACTCACCTCACTTCCTCGCCCGAATGAAATATATTTTTTCGAGTGGCGACAGCTTGCGATTACAATATTTATGTGACCCTATGCGGCCACATAAATTACAATGTTCGAATATATTGCACGCGCATCGGGGCTCTACTACGCTTATTGTGTCGGTACGTGCACGGTAAAAGTTCGGCCACTGATCGCGCGCGTCCTTCAAAAGAACTATACCGGTCGACCATAAGTATGACAAGTCTGTCGTCAACTATGCCCGCCCATATCGATCCATACATCTCTTTAACAACTTCACGATAGCCACTGTCATTTGCTCGAGCTAATTTCATCTTGCTTGTTGCTGTTTTTCTTGATTATATATTTCTGTCATCTTCCTTAATGACGTGTAATCATGTCAAACTTCTACGTTAATTAACACCCTTTTCCAATTAATTTATTTCTATGATCCGAGAGGCTTGTTTACAACTCGCGTGCCTATGATAATAATAATAATAATACGTGTAATAATAACTCGACACACGGAAACATCCCTTCTTCCAAGACTTCTTTTTTTATGTTGTATTTTTTTTTTTTTTAACAACCAATAATTACGTAGGTTGTTACAGCTACCTTAGTGTTTGTGTGTGAATGACTTTTGTAGGTCGGTGAAATATCGCATTGTTGAGTTGAAAACGTACCATTTGTAGGTGTTCTTTCGGCACTATAGACCTCTAAATCAACGTTGGGCTTCTCAATGTGAAGCCGAGAGAAAGAGAGAGAGCAATTTTAAAAAATTATTTTCGTCGAAAATTTGAAATCGATATCCCGTATAAAGAAACCTAAACAAAAGCGACGATTTTCTTCGCTCCTTACAACCACCCACTTTTTTATTTACTCGTCGAATCAGAATGCTTTATTTAGCTCCATTCATACTTTGAGCTGGTTGACTAAGGACTAAAAACGATCTTTCTTCTTCTTTTTCTGTTCTATTTTTTCTTTTAAAGTTTATTTCCGAACCGCAGACACGATATTAAAGAAATATTATTGTATATACTGTAGGCCTACTGTATATATATCTCGCCTTGGTAATAAAAAATGATCGCCATCACAATTTCATGAAGAATTCTCATGTAATAAAATGCGGAAAATAACGCAAACGCGCAATGAGCGCGAGATAACCAGATGGGTACTCTCATCTGACGTCACTACATTTAACTCTTGAAAACTTCTCTAGACATCAACACATTTATTAAAAATCATGAAGATGTTCAATTTGTAAAATAACAGAAAAGTGATGCGTAATTTAACTTTACGTCTCGCGATGACGTAAAAGTATAAAAGCAAACGCTGATGTAAATCTCGCGTAACAAACGATATTATATAAAGCCATTCAATCAGATTCTCAAGCTATAAAAATGGTTAAAAAAATAGTAATGCTGGCGGAATAAAATTTTCAACGCGCTATTGTACTTTTAAAAAAAAAAAATAAATTCGATTATTTTAAAAAGTGTCTATCTGACAAATCAATAAAATGCAGTAAACCTTTTTTCATAAATAAACAACTTCTGAGCCTGCTATAATATTATGGCAGTGTTTTGTTAAAACTTAAAAGCTGTAAAATGAATCGATGCGATTTAAAAGCTATTAACACCAACCTACAATATTAATTAAAATTCCTCGAGACTTGTAAAAAACGCTGAAATGTGAAAATATTTTATGTTCTCTTCATTAGTAACGGCGCGTGCTGTTTTGCAAGAATAACCAATCGGAAACGAAAAGTTCGTTAATTATGCATTAAGTGTGGTCGCTGAGCCGGAATATACAACGACAATATCCGGAGTATTAAGAAAACACACTTGGAATATGAGTGAAATCGTCGTTAATCCAACCCTGCGCGCAATTAATTTAAGGAAACCGAGCGTTCAGATGAAATAATAAACCCCCATATAAAAACAATTACTGTATCCGTGTTTTCTCTATTTTTTTTACCCCCCTTCTTAAATATGAAAAAAAAAAATGCAATTAAAAATTACACTTAATTGTGAAATCAGCTGGTTTCGGTAATAAAAGAAGGTAGATTAGCAAAGAATTAATGTCCAACGCTCGGATACCTTATTTCCAATCGATTGCGTCTTCAACTAAATAAGACCAATAAAATAAAATAATAAACTTTTTTCTTATTAAATAAAGTCATAAAAAAGAAAGAAAAAATTATTTAGTCTTTCAACCATTGTAAAAATAATTGTTTTAAAAATTATTTGAAATAAGTTTTACCTGTGTGAACAACCCTAATTTTATTTCGCTAATATATTTTTTTTTATGATTGGTGGAAACAAATGAACGCTTCTCTCCTACATGCACATACAGTATAATGCCAAATTACCTTCAGCTAGTTAATCCGCACACGTTAAACTCATAAACTTTTCCATTTTATAGACTTTCAGCCTACGCAATTGTGTCGCATCATTTTGCCCAGCAATGATAGTGAACATCTGCACATGACCACACATGAATCACTCCCAGCAGCGGCAGCACGTAAGAGTGCAACGCCAATTTATTGCACCTCGAGCCTTGAGCTTGAGAACGACCCAGACGCAATTCGAGCTGCTTCATTTATCTGCAGCAATTTTATTTTTATTTATTGAAATAAACGATAGTATCACAACGGGTCTTTCATTTCATACGCCGCTACTAAATATTATAAAAGAAGAATAGTCTACTTTAAGAGTATCCGTTTCATAACAACAATGCAATATTGTTACACTCTTGAAATAATCTTTAATGCCGGAATATCAACAGTGGTTTCCCTTCACAAGAGGAGCAGACAATTGTCATACTGTCAGATCTCATTTATCATAAAAATAATAAAGTATTTTACATAATATTATTATAAATAGAGTACATAAAAAAAATTCTAAAATGTTTATTAAAAACTAAATCCGATTGTTACCATTCACCTAACAAAGATTATGGGATTCCATGAGAAATTTCTACCACAATGTTAATAATTATTTTAAAGTTAAATAATTTTAATAATTAAAAAAAATATTTTAAGTTTATCATTTAAAGTTTTCAACAGTTTAACAAATTTGTTGAAGGTTGAATAAATATTTTATTTTTAAAGAAAAAATATCTACCGGTACGGTACATTATTTTTGTAAAAATTCAATTTTTTTTTATTATTCAATAAAGATAAAATTCATCACGTATCTTGTGAAGTTAAACGAGTTTGGGATAAAAATAGGAATATTTAAATAATATAATAATATCTGTTTTGAAAAAGAAAAAAAAAAACATTTATGGTAGCAATTTTACTATGGCAACGGATATCATTCAAAACGAAAAAGCTATATAAAATTGAAAGCTCATTCTAAGAGCTTTCAATTTTATACGACAAAACGGAATATAAATATAAATTCGACTCAGCAAACACATAACTTTTACCAAGAGTAAAAATGTACCGGTAATAATAGAAAATACAGTAAGTTTTAACTTTCGATGAGTGCGCCACCTTAAATTTATACGATTTTTGCGCAGCAGTCTTCACCGGAGTTAACGGTAACGGAAGTCCCATAAGTAAATTGCAAAAAAAAAACAAAACCAAAAAAAAAAAGAAAGAAATCATCAGTTTCCTGAACTTTCATGCACCAGACGTAATTTGTTAGGGTTCGAGTCGAGTGCGGGTACGTATTAGGAAGCAAGTAGGCCGATGAGTAGCAACTCTTTTCCCAGTTGATGTAAAGTATCGTGCACACATGCTTCTTGACGCGCTACAAGCTGAGCTTCTTCCCCCTAAATATGTCGTCACATCCGCA
>JAQGAZ010000463.1:0-60730 GCA_034692225.1 Polydesmus complanatus | reverse complement strand
TAAGTTACTGTACATTACAAAGAGTGCCCAAGCGTCAACCTATCTTGACTCTAATTTACGGCGCTCCTTGCGAGAAGTGCAGACGCGAGACCGAATTGCCTAAAAACCGACTTGCCTGTAACATGGAGACAAGGGGAGCGACAGCTCCCCCTCCCTCCCCCCCCTAGCTGCGCCGCTGAGTTTTGCTTATTTGAAAGTCATCTAATATTGTATTACCAGTTTTTTTTTTAAATGATAACACAAATCTGATCAAAATGTCTTCCTAACCAGAATTAACTGAATAAAGTAGGCATTACTTTTTAAAGAAAAAACATTCCTGGCTCAGTGGTTTAAATATTTAGTGGTAAGAAGCCATTGCGTATTATTATTATTTCATTTCGAGCATAACTTATACGAGTATATTTATAAATTATAATTAAATTAATACTGTAATCACGATAAGGTTCAAGGCTACACAGCAATAATTTTATCAATTGGATTGGTTGCAAAATTATTGCACTTGAAAATAAAAAATGGACGCAGTAATTTGGATTTTAATTGCGTTCATTGCATTGCTGTTCATTCTGAATTGGTATTGGAATGTACCTAAAAATCTACCACCGGGATCATGTGGCCTGCCAATTTTGGGATACATACCGTTCATTAGTAAAGAAGCGCATCTAAGCTTTCTTGCTTTAGGGAAAAGATTTGGGAATATTTTCTAGTAAGTACTTTTCTTTTTATCATAAAACTGCAGAGTATTAATGTTCCTTTAAAGGAAAAACAAAAACAACAAAAAAAATTTTTATTTTAAAAAGTTTGTATTTGGGAAATCGACTTGTCGTGGTATTGAATGACTACGACGCCATTCGAGAAGCATTTGTGAAACAGGCAGAAATATTTGCTGGAAGACCACATGATGGAAGTTTTAGAGAGCGAGAAGACGACAACTTAGGTACGGTAGGCATAATTATAGCATCAAAAACAACCATCATTTTTTGCATGAAAGATAAGTCAATTATTTAAAAAATGCCAATATTATTATTATGCGCCTTCAGTAGCTGTGCTGTTACTGGTATTAAACTAACTTCATACTAACAAATTAAATAAACTACAGGAAGTGGTTCACAATTTAGTTTTGAAAATTATTGCTTTCTTTTAATTAATCTATCGCTTTTTTCTGCTATTCTTTTTTAAGGAGTTATTGCAACTGATGGGGAATATTGGAAACAACACCGGCGATTCATTTTAACTAATCTGCGCGACTACGGAGTTGGAAAGCTAGTTCTGGAACCTTTATTACTAGTAAGTGCGCAACAATTAAATCTAATTAAAAAAATATTTAAAAAGTTACTAAAGTCACAACATTTATCAGAACGAGATCCATTTTTTCTTAAAAGAGATTAAAAAATCCGCTGGCAAAAGCTATGCCATTAAACCACTTCTAAGTAATAGCTTAGCCAATAATATTCACATATTGGTTACCGGTAAAAGATACGACTACGATCACCCCGTTATGAAACAATTGTTTACACTATTTAAACAAGCCGAAAATACCGTTCCAGTGCTAAACCTTTTAATGTTTTTCCCTTGGATGGCCTATCTCCCGGGAATTGATTTTCTAACTAAAAGAAAAACTGTCAGGCAAAGAATAAACAAAATTGTTAAAAGTATGTCTAATATTAACGTGTTAAATACTGTATATAGAAATATTTTCGAAAGTTTTAAGGAGATTATTAGTGGCATTGTTACAAGTGTAAAAGATGAATACAAAGAAGGTCAACGGGAAAACTATGTTCACGCATATATGACCGAAAGAAACTCGAGAAAAGAATCTAATAACGATGAAAAAATATTTACTGGTAAAAATCAATATTGGACTAATCCTTAATTTTTAATTAAAAAATATCTTATTGTAAATATTATAGATGCTGGTTTAATTCATAACGCCAAAGACTTGCTCTTTGCTGGAACTGAAACATCGGCTACAACTTTGCATTGGGCTCTGCTCTACATGACCAAGTACCCTCACGTTCAAAAGAAAGTGCAAGAGGAGATCGAACGAGTAATAGGCCGAGAAAGGGAACCGTCGTTCAATGATCGAGTGAATATGCCATACACTGAAGCCACAATCTTAGAAATTCATCGTGTCGTCACTCTTGTTTCCTTGAGCGTGTATCACCGCAATGTTAAAAATACGCATATTTTTGGTCATTTTATTCCCAAAAACGCGGTGATAATACCCAACATATGGGCAGTACACCATGACGCTAAGATTTGGAAAGATCCGGAAAACTTCCGGCCGGAACGCTTTTTGGATAAAAATGAACCCAATAAATCTGAATTTGTTATTTCTTTCTCAATCGGTAAGTCAATAACTTTTTTTAAAAAAAAATAATAACTTTTTAATAAATATTAAAATAAAAATAATTTATACAATACTGGGAATTATTTCAGGTAAACGAGCTTGCGCTGGAGAACCTTTGGCTAGAATGGAAATGTTTCTATACTTTGTGTCTTTACTCCAAAATTTTGAGTTCGTTCCTCCAGATGGAATAATACCAAGCTTAGAAGGAACAATTAATCCAATCAGGCGCCCCAAATTTCAAAACATTTGCGCCAAACCAAGAATTTAAAATTCGCCAAAAATTCGCAAAAAAAAAAAAAAAAAAATACGTTTTTTTTAAAACGATCTTACTACCCGGTAAGTGCAAAATAGAAAATGCGAATGCGATACTAATAATAGTCAAAAATATAAAACGGAACGTAATTAGACATATAATCTAAAAATTTAAATCAATAACAAAACCCTTTCTTTTAAAATAAATGTATATGCCAAAAATTTATATTATATTATAATATTATGTACAGTACATCATGTACTGTATAAGCTTACGGTATATGAGATAATAAATCTCATCTTTCTGTTAACACGTCGTCTTTGTATCGCTAAATGCAAAATAATAATATTAAAATAATTTAATTTTTCAAACTTTAATTAAGTGGAGATGATAAACCAAATTCTAGTTTTACTTGTTATTCAGTATACTGTACACATTTTGCATTGTAAACAGTGACCACTAACTTTACAATATTTTGTTAAAACCAACATGATTATAAATCCGAAATGATGATTTCAAAAAATAAAAAACAATTTAACAACAAAAATGTTTATTTTATTAGCTTTCAAAATAAAAATAATATTTGCGCCTCACCCCGTAGTTTATATTTAAAAAGGTTTCAAAAAAGCAAGAAAAAAAAAACATTGCTTATTGAAAGTAATTTAATATTGTGTTAATATTTACTTTTTTTTAAATGATAATACAGATCTGATCAAAATGTCGTCCTAACCAAAATTATCTAAATCAAGTAGACATTACTTTTTGAAGAAAAAACACTCCTCAATTTCCTGGCTCAGTAGTTTAAATACTATTAGTGGTTAGAAGCCATTGCGTAGCAATGTTATTTCATCTCGAACGTAACTTATACGAGTATATTAAAACTATTATAACTAAATTAATACTGTACATATAATTGCGATAAGATTCAAGGCTACACAGCATTTATCAATTGGATTGGTTGCAATTGCACTTGAAAAGAAAAAATGGACGCAGTAATTTGGCTTTTAATTGCGCTCATTGCATTGCTATTCATTCTGAATTGGTATTGGAATGTACCTAAAAATCTACCACCGGGATCATGCGGCCTACCCATTTTGGGATACATTCCGTTCATTCGTAGAGAAGCCTACTTAAGTTTTCTTGCATTAAAGAAAAAATTTGGAAATATTTTCTAGTAAGTATTTTTCTTCCTATCATAAAACTGCGGAATATTAATGCTATTTTAAAGTGTAATAATTTTTTTTATTATTATTCTAAAAAGTTTGTATTTGGGAAATCGACTTGTCGTAATATTGAATGACTACGACGCCATTCGAGAAGCATTTGTGAAACAGGCAGAAATATTTGCTGGAAGACCTCCTGATGGAAATTTTAGAGAGCGAGAAGACGACAACTTAGGTGGGTATACAGGGTATAATAGCATTAACATCGACAATTTCGTCAAAATTAAGTCAATTATTTGAAAAAAGTCAATACCGGTAACAATAATTATTAAGTGCTTTAAGTAGCTTTATACAACCTTTAGCTGGTACTGTTATTAATCTAACGCCATAAAATACAATACAGAACAGTGGCTCACAATTTAATTTAATCACAAAATGTTTTAAAAGTCTTCAATTATGATAATTACTGATTTAATTGTTTAAATTAAAATTACATGTATCGAGTACCGGCGTTGACGTGCATGGAACGTGGAAGACAAGTAGATGACAGAAAGCTGAGCAATATTTTAAAGGATATTTGCAACGAAGGACCTTAGCCTTAAGTTATGTCTCGTATCGAATTTTTGACAACTCTATACAGAGTAGCCTACACTGCACTATCTATAGATTTTTTTTCTTATTTAACCCGATTGCTAAATTAATACCTCTATACAGTATTTAACAATAATGTAGTTTAAAATTTAACCATCCATTTAACGTCAATTTTTAATTAATTTTTGTTCTTTTTATTACTGTATTCTATAACATTAAGGAGTTGTTGCAACTGATGGGGAGTATTGGAAACAACACCGGCGATTCATTTTAACTAATCTGCGCGACTACGGCGTTGGAAAGCTAGTTCTGGAGCCTTTATTACTAGTAAGTGCGCAACAATTAAATCAAATTAAAAAAACATCAAAAAGTTAATAAAGTAAAAATATTTATCAGAATGAGATCCATTTTTTCTTAAAAGAGATTAAAAAATCCGCTGGCAAAAGCTATGCCATTAAACCACTTCTAAGTAATAGCTTAGCCAATAATATTCACATATTGGTTACCGGTAAAAGATACGACTACGATCACCCAGTTATGAAACAATTGTTTACACTATTTAAACAAGCCGAAAATGCCGTTCCAGTGCTAAACCTTTTAATGTTTTTCCCCTGGATGGCCTATATACCTGGAATTGATTTTCTTACTAAAAGAAAACAAGTCAGGTAATGAATAAAATAAAATTATTATAAATACAGTAGGCTTAAACAATTGATATGCAGTACACGTTTAAGATTAACGTATTAAATTTATAGAAATTTAATGAAAGGTTTCATGGATGTTATTGGTGGCATTGTTAAAAGTGTAAAAGATGACTACAAAGAAGGTCAAGGGGAAAACTATGTTCACGCATATATGACCGAAAGAAACTCGAGAAAAGAATCTAATAACGACGAAAAAATATTTACAGGTAAAAATCAATAGCGGTATTGAAATAATTCTTAATTTTTACTAAAAAATATCTTTTTGCAACTATTAAAGATGTTGGTTTAATTCACATCACCCGGGACTTGCTCTTTGCTGGAACTGAAACATCGGCTACAACTTTGCATTGGGCTCTGCTCTACATGACCAAGTACCCTCACGTTCAAAAGAAAGTGCAAGAGGAGATCGAACGAGTAATAGGCCGAGAAAGGGAACCGTCGTTCAATGATCGAGTGAATATGCCATACACTGAAGCCACAATCTTAGAAATTCATCGTGTCGTCACTCTTGTTCCCTTGAGCGTGCCTCACCGCAATGTTAAAGACACGCATATTTTTGGTCATTTTATTCCCAAAAACGCAGTTGTAATACCCAACATATGGGCAGTACACCATGACGCTACAATTTGGAAAGATCCGGAAAACTTTCGGCCGGAACGCTTTTTAGATAAGAATGAACCCAATAAATCTGAATTTGTTATATCTTTCTCAATCGGTAAGTCGATACTTTTTTTTTTAAAAAAAATTAACTTTTTAATAATATCGGTACTGGAAATTATTTCAGGTAAACGAGCTTGCGCTGGAGAGCCTCTAGCTAGAATGGAAATTTTTCTATACTTCGTGTCTTTACTTCAAAATTTTGAATTCGTTCCTCCAGATGGAATAATACCAAGCTTGGAAGGAATAATAAGTCCGGCAAGGCGCCCCAAATTTCAAAATATTTGCGCTAAACCATGGGTTTAAAATATTCCAATTTACGATAACCAACATGATTTTAAATCCAAAATAATGGTTTCAAAAAAGAAAAAAGTAATATCTGCAGTGCAATACCCCATGATTTATATTGAAAACGTTTTCGAAAAAGCAGAAAAAACATTGATAAACTAGCTAACGTTACTTATTGGAAAATACCGTTAATCTAGGGTAATATTGTACATGAATATGCTTTAAAAAAATGATAATGATGTCGCCGTAACAAAAATAAACAGAAATTATCAAACTTCGATCACGTGAATAAAGTAGACATTACTTTTTGACGGGGAAAAATGCCTGGTTCAATGATTTATTAGCTAGTAGCCATTGCGTAGTATTATTGTTTCATTTCAAACGCGACTTAGACGAGTATATTTATAAATTATAATTAAATTAATACTGCAATTGCGATAACATTCAAGGCTACACAACATTTATCAATTGGATTGCTTACAATTGCAATTGAAAAGAAAAATGCACACGGTAATTTGGCTTTTAATTGCGCTCATTGCATTCTGTTCATTCTGAATTGGTATTGGAATGTACCTAAAAATCTACCACCAGGATCATGCGGCCTACCAATTTTGGGATACATATCGTTCATTCGTAAAGAAGCGTACCTAAGCTTTCTTGCATTAAGGAAAAAATTTTGAAATACATGTACAGTATTTTCTAGTAAGTATATTTCTTCCTATCATAAAACTGCGGAATGTTAATGTTCCTCTGAAGGAAAAAGCAAATCTAAAAAGTTTGTATTTGGGAAGTCGACCTGCTGCCTGTCGTGGTATATGATTACGACGCCATTCGAAAAGCATTTGTAAAGCAGGCAGAAATATTTGTTGGAGACATCCTGATGTAAATTTTAGAGAAGGAAAAAACGACAACTTTGGTGAGTACATAGTACCATTAAGATGCACGACAATTGTCTCAAAGATAAATCAATCATTTGAAAAAAGTCAATAGCAATAATTATCATTACGCGCTTTCAGTAACCACATGTACTGGTGCTACATGTAAGCTTATTATTTCAACTAACTTCACATTTGCAAATAAAATACAACTTAGAACAGTGGGTCACACTCTTTTTTAGCCACAAAATGTTTTAAAAGTTTTTAATTTTGAAACATTTTGCTCTATAAATCGAAGTCTTAAATGACAAATTTTCGAGTCACTATAATTAAAAGTTTTGACAACTTATTCACTATAATACTGAGCTTTGTCAGTTTATAACCTTCATATAGTAAAGTATTGACAATATAAATTATTTATTTCTCGTTTATTAAATTAAAACCGGCACCTAAGTATATTTCCCTAATGCATTTCAAAGTTTATCTCTCCATTAAACGCCAACTTTAAAATAATCGATAGCTTTTAGAGAATGTGGCACTGTCATAGCATTAAAGAAAATGCCTTTTTTAATTTGATATTTAGCCTACCATCGTCTATTATATGCAGGAGTTATTGCAACTGATGGGGAGTATTGGAAATTCATTTTACCGGCGATTCATTTTAACTAATCTGCGAGACTACGGTGTTGGAAAGCTAGTTCTCGAACCTGTGTTACTAATGAGTAAACAACAATTAAATCTAATTTAAAAAAACCAAAAAGTTAATAAGGTCAAAACATTTATCAGAATGAGATCCATTTTTCTTAAAAGAGATTAAAAAATCAGCCGACAAAAGCTATGCTATTAAACCACTTCTAAGTAATAGCTTAGCCAATAATATTCACATATTGGTTACCGGTAAAAGATATAACTACGATCACCCAGTTATGAAACGATTGTTTACACTATTTAAACAATCCGAAAATATCGTTCCAGTGCTAAACATTTTAATGTTTTTCCCAAGAAAAGAATCTAATAACGACAAAAAAATATTTACAGATAAAAATCAATATTGAAGTAATTCTTAATTTTTAGTCAAAAAAAATATCTTTTTGCAAATATCACCCGAGACTTGCTCTTTGCTGGAACTGAAACCTCGGCTACTGTTTACCGGTACTTTGCATTGCGCTCTGCTCTACATGACCAAGTACCCTCGTTCTAAAGAAAGTGCAAGAGGAGAGACATGGGTGAGATGAGATCGAACGAGTAATAGGTCGAGAACGGGAACCGTATCTTTACTCCAAAATTTTGAGTTCGTTCCTCCAGATGGAATAATACCAAGTTTAGAAGGAATAAGTCCGGCTAGGCGCCCCAAATTTCAAAATATTTGCGCTAAAGCAAGAATTTAAAATTCACCAAGTCACCAAAAAATTTCACCAATTTCACCAAAAAATTAAAATAATTGTTTAAACTAACGATCTTACTAAATGCTAAAACGAATATGTTGACGAGATACTAATGATAACGAAAGTATAAAAAGTAATTTGTCATTTAATCTAGAAATTTAGATTAAAAACGATACTAAAACCCTTTATGTTAAAGGAAATGTATATGCCGGACGTTTATACATACGTATTATAACTATACGGTATATGAAATAAAAAATCTCATCTTTCTGTTAATGTAACACGTCGTCTTTGCATCGTTAAATACACGATTTAATAATTACCTTCAAAAAGCATCAATATATTATAAGCTTAATACTAAAACAATTTAATTTTTTAAAGTTCAATCTAGTTGAGATGATAAACCAAATTATAATTTTACTTATGATTCAGCATACTGTCTACTTTTCAAGGTGCGTATAGCAAATTAACCCCACTATCTGTAAAGAAATATTAATTTTTTAAATAATGTGTAAATATTTGTAGTACATTGACTGGCATTTTGAGTGCTGATCACCACCTTAAAATAAACCAAAAATTTAAAGTACACCATCTAAACTCGCTAACCGACGACTATTATTATTACATTTGTAAATCTCCCAAATACGAGTGCTTACAAAATCAAGACATCGTTATTAAAAATGCAGTTCAATCGATAGAAAAAAATCTAGTTGGTTCGCAACAGCAGCGTATAAATAACCGTGTTTATAACAAACGCCCTTGCGCAAGGCAATTCAAAGTCACTGAATGTCTGAAATGTCACCAAAAAGTAAAACGGTTTCAAAATTCTCATTTAAAAAAAGATATCACAAACTCTAAGATCAGTCGCAGAAATGCAAAATCACACGAATTGGCATACCCAAAATCACCTATCGCTTATCCTTTAGAGCAAGGCAATTATCCAAAATCGCCTTCCTTTAATCTATCAGAGCAAAACAATAATTACCCAAACCCTCCATCTCAATACATGTAACAACAAAAAGCAGCCTACAGAAATAAATTATCAACGTAAACCTTCGGATTAATATCATTCCCAGTTTCCATCCGTATTGAAATTATTCGCAAGATCTTTAGCGTTCTTCATTCAAGCCGGCAATTATATTAAAGCACAGTATTCAATTAATAAATTGCACTTTACCTTAATTGTCGGCTTTTCTATACCGTCTGCATTTTCAAAGTTGATAAGTTGCCGAGTTGTAATTTTACTCGTCGTTTGTAGAACTGCGTGACATTTTAAAAACCTGTATAATATAATAAGAATTATTTAGATCAATTTAATAAACATTTTTGTTCGTTTTTTATTAAATATACTTGCGTATTTTTTACCGTAAATTCTATACTGTAATTCATACCCGTTGTCGTCGTCACTTTTCCGCAGTTGTTATCGCTGGTCAAGCAGATGTTGTCGACGCTGGGGAATCATTAATCCCTTCGCGTTTCACACAATTAAGATCACAAATTCCTTATCTAACTTAATTAATCTTACTCAAGTATTACCGGTAATTAAAAATGTCATCTTGTTCACTATTTTTTATCACAAATAATATTAACAACAGCGACTGAGTAAAACGCTACCAATTTTCGCGACGCTGATTTTGGCGGCATTCCTATACAAGCAAAACTCCCATAAGATTGGCACCGCGATTATTGTCGCGGGTATGCATACCAATTAAATATATTGTGTAAATTTATCAAGCGATAAAAATAAAATTATATTATAAATAATATTATTGCTTATTAATAGTATTTTTAAAATATTAAATTTTAAGATTAATTTAATTTTCAAAATTAAATAAAGGAGGCGATTTTTATCGCGCCGCATATTAAACTTTTGCCTTACAAACCTTTGTGGATAAATGCCCGTATGTAGGAAGTTTGGCGCCGGCCTTGCTGTCCAAATGATCGTGGTGTGCAAATGATAGTAAATTTAACTTTGATTAAACAAATATTTTAAAAAAGTGTCTGTGAATAATTAACCAGCTAGTCTCCAACATCGTATAAATTGCTTAAATCATAAAGTTAATTTGAAAAATGAGAAGTTTTCGTGGATCGACTCAGCCAAGCAAGTTGTTATGCTGAGAGGAGTCTTGACGAGATGTCTGCGTATGGTCTGTACGGTACCTATAATCTTTAATGAATGTGAACATAAACTTCCAACAAGTGAGCATTTTGTTTACTATGTTAACGCTAATGATGTTGTACATTATTTAAGACGATATTGAAACTGCATTTGAAAGTGTAACTGAATGAGAAATTAGAGTAGTTGACGCGGTTGTGCTTCGTTGTTTATTGAATTTCAATCAACATCCACCATCCTCCTAGATCCACCTGAAAGATTTCGAGCCAAGATGTGTTATCGACAATGCTATTGGAAGAAGATGGTTTCAAGTTTTTGTGTATTGGTAAGTAAATGTTTTGAATAATACTCAATAATAATGATTACCGTAGCAAGTCTGTGCGTAGATCTCTGCGAGTCTACTTGCTTGCTCGTTTCAAATTACTGTAGCCTACAGTACTGAATTATTATTTAGTAAATTGCAGTGTATTAGATATGTGTATAGCTTTCCGTAATCTTTAATACTATTATTTTACTATTTAGTTTTGTAAAAATTGACAATCTCAATCTTGGAATCAATATATTGAGTGTACGGTATTTGAAAGTTATGCCATTCAAAAAGTTTTGTGCTGTAATCTTGAGCCTTGGAGAATTGGTTTCGGCAATGAGATCGACGGTTAAGATTTTATTTATTTTCTGAACATACAGCCCCCCCTTACAATCGTGTATTCAATATTGTTTGTGTTCTAACAGAAACGCTATTTTAATCTTTTTGATAGATGCGCATGCAACGCACAGAATGAAGTTTACCATCTTTTATTGATACAAGAGAATTGAATTTAAATTAAAAATGTCAATAGTTCAGATAAAGGTTGACTAAGACGAACTACACAGTACATGTACATGTACCGTATAAGTTAATTTTGTAAGTAAGGAATACAACTTAGGTTGTTCATGCTGATTTTTCTACTCGCAAAGTGATTTTAATATGACAATTCTAGTAAGTTTATTTATGTAATAATTTTTCTAAGGCATTTTTATTCGTCATTTTTACGACATTACGCAGTATTGGAAAAGGTGAAACCTGGAAAGTGCGTTGGTGGTGGTGGGTAAAAGACCTTCTTCTATAATATAAAGTTGATCCGAAGAAGTCTATTTCCTTTTCTGCGTATTGCAGGTAACTAATATTGCAGGTAGTGCATCTCAAATAGAAGGGAGCCACTCAACTTTAGCAAGCTATTTCCTCAATACGCAGTCAAGTATAAAATAGAAGTGTAGATTAAGAAGGGTATTAGTTGGTCATATAAAAGTTTTACTACGGTACTCTTTTAGTTGTTCGCGTGCAAGGTGGATGCTTTGAAAACAACAAGTTTGCACCAACGCCGAGGCATATAGCACTATCCAAATGCACGAAGACGTGGAGGGGGGGGAGAAACATATAAATGAGTAGTGTATAGGTATTAAAGAAAATCTTCTTTTGGCTTGCAGACTATAATTATATCGGTATGTAATTAAGTGTTTGAAGGTGGTACTCGTTTACGAGATAAGAAAAAGCGTGACAGAGCTCGAATCAAGTAACAAAACAACAGTGTAACTTATAAATAGAATGTAAAATATGTTAGGTGTGTAGTTAATTAACTTTGCCCATGAGACTGGTCAAAGAAAAAAAAAGCGTTGACCAACTTTCTTGGTTAGGGGCTTATCTTATTATTAATAAACTACGATATGATTTTAAGAAACGTAATAATTATTATATACAGTATATGTACACAAATGTTTGAAAGAAAAAGTCAAACTTAATAGCTCACGTTAATAAAAGTGGTATTTTACTTTTTTTTTAAATGTTTCTTGATAAAAACAACCGCGGAAACGGAAAATATGGGGGTTTTTCTTATTTTTTTAAATATTTTATCGAACTTTTTTTTTTTTAAATGTTGTTTAATTTTTGCATTTTTGATATGAAGTAGTACTTAGTTAATTACGAAATTTCCCGAAAATATTTTATCTTTGTGTAGCAAGTTGTCGCGATATTTACATTGTGATGGAATCGTTGATATCAAATTGCTTTCAAGTTAATTGAATGTTTAGTTTGGTTTTTGAGATTATATTTATTATATAAAAGAGTAATTTTAGATTTTTTTTTTTTTTTTAAAAAAATTGATTAAGAATTTAGGAAGTGCGGTGAAAGATGAACTTCTTTTTTTTTTTTAAATTTATTTTTCGTAAACATAACCTTTTGTGTACAGTAACACAGTCGTATACAAACAATTTTTTTTCTTTTTTTTTTGCTCATATTCGTACAGAGATTAAAAACGGACAGTTTGAACTACCTACGCATGTTCAGTATTATTTTCAACTTAACTTAATAAATAGTACAACAAAATAAAACTTAACGCATAACTTATATCTATTAGATAACACATAAAACCGAAGGCGATGGAAATTTTTAAAATTAGCTTAGTTGTTGATTAATATAAAATTTGAAGACATGCTGATCTGCGAAAGATAAATCTTAAAACATCGAAGTATAGTTTGTCCAAAAAAAAAAAGTTGAATGAAGAGGAAGCCGCATTTAGGTACCAAATTAAATTATCTTTTTTTTTTTATATAATTATTTTTCGTAATACGATCTTTTTTTTTTTTTTTTGATTTATTTTTGAATTAAATTTGAGTGAAAAATAGAAAAGTAAATGCTATTGATGATAACAATTTAGAGAATTTGGTCTAATACAAAATTGTGAGGGGGAGGAGGAGGATAAGCGTATCATAATATGATCTGAACTATTTGGTTTCCATTTGCATCTTATTAAAAATCGAGGTTTTTTTTAAAAAATAATTAGTTGTTGCTTTTAAAATTGTGAATTTAATTTGGTACACTTACAGTTTTATTCGAATAACATTAGAGAGAATTAAGTACAAAAAATATAAATAATAGAGGAAATTTAAATAATTATAGTAATAATAAAATAATATTTCATTATGCAAAAACTTGAACAGAAAGAAAGAGAAAATAAATAAATATTACAACTCTTCTTATAATAATTATTTCGTGTTTTCAACTGACCGAACGAATTATTATCGTTTATTTTTTTTTTATACAAAGTATTATAAATACACGGAGATTGCGTTCAACTACATAAAATTTATTCACTAATAGTTTTAGTTTTTTTTTTTGGATCAACCCGTTAAAATGTTAGAAGTGTTAAAAATTTGTTTTAAAAACAAAAATACGGTAAATAAGATACACCGTTAATTAGCGTCACAACGATTTTCATTAAGATTAAACATAATCGATTGAATTTTGAGCATTTTTTTTTTTTTTGTGATTAAGAATTTTAAGTTTTTATTACTTAATTTTAAAGAAAAACACAAGTATTTTTTAATCATTTTAAATCCAAAAAAAAGAGAAGATGAATTAAATTTCATCTAGTTAATTAATTTTTATCGGTTCGTCAATTTGTCTTTGATTCTCTACCGCTTGTTTTCGTTTTGTTTTTTTTCTTTTTTCGGTTGAGATTAATTCTTTTGAAATGAAAATCGTCATCATACACCTGAATCGTCGATAAAAATCAAAATCAAAAAAATAAAAATTAATTAATTACATTTAATCGATTGACAATGATAATAATAATCGTAGCTAATAAATGAGCATTAGTCCGTTAATTTATTGCGTTTGTTATTTGGATAAAGAAAAACACTTTGGACAACTATACCTTTTTTTTTAATTGTTTTTTTCATTTTTTTTTTATAGTCTTGATTGTTATTTTTTTTTAATACTCAATATGGAATATACGAGATTTTTTTTTTTTTTTTGGTTGATGAGCAATGTCTGTGTTTATCGTTTCCCCAAGTTGCACAACTTGAAATGACATAAATCTAAAAAAAATAAAAAAAAAAAAAAAAGCACATATTAATAAATGATATGTAGTATATTGAACAGGCACTTTACGGTGCAGTTAATTAACTTTTGTGGGACATATTATATCTACATTGTATTGTACACAGTGTCTGAAAAAAAAACGACTCTACCGGATTAGCATTAAATCTTTTTAATATTTTAAAGACACGTGGAGAAACTTTTCTCTAAAGACTTTTTTTTCTATTCCGTGTTTAAAATATCCTTCTTCGGCCTCAACACACGCAGCACACGAGGGATTTTTCGGGTACCAAACTTTCTAATGTAAAAGATAAAGATGTGCCAACCAAGAAATAATTGAAAATGGGATAAAGCGCTGAGGGAGTAGGCTACGGTAATTTAATAAAATACAAATTTAGGTCAGTTATAATTAATTCAATGACAATTTCATCTTCTTTTCCGAATCAATTTCAACATTTTCTTTTTGATTTTTATTTTCTTCTCTTTTCTTGAAATACGATCAGACGCGTTGGCATCTGGCGATGTTACATGAACCGTCACACCGTGCTGGCTTTCATAGAATTATTATTGAGCATTAATAAATAAAAATACAATTTAAACTTTATTTTTTTTTTTTTTTGGAAACGTGAATCAATGTGCGCAGGCGCGAGAAGAAAATTTAATATCTCGTAACTTTTGATGTTCGTTTCACACAATTTGATCATTAACACTTGTTAATTTAACCTTTAAACTAGAGTTGAGATGTCTTTTAAAAAGTACGCACGTGTAATTGATACCGAATGTATATTAACAATTATTTGTGTTTTTTAAACAAGAAAACGTGTAGGCGCGCGTGCGTGGGCTCCAGCTTTAGATACGTGTATTTTAGTGGCTATAAAACTTTTGACCCACGACTCGTGAATCGGCGGAAAATGAATCAGTAAATTTTCAAAATTTGTGGTGAACTTACTGTGAACTTTCTTAGACATATGAGGAGTCTTTTTCACATCCGGGTCTCGCAGTGTGTCTCCATAGTAACCCACTCCGCTTTGCTCTTGCGACATTAGCATCAACATTTTTTCAATAAGTAGTTTCTTCGTGTCTTCATTCTGTTTAGAGAAAAAAATAAAGTTCAAAAAAATTGAAGTAGCTTTAGAGAAAATTTCCGAGGAAACATTAATTAAAAAAATCTATTGATAATTATAATAATGAAAAATATTCAATTGTTTACAAAATATAATTTATTTATTTTTTTTTTGTTCTTTCCTGGTTTTGACATAGTCGTTCAAAAGAAGTTTTTCCAACTTTTGAAAACTTTGAATTAAATTATTAAACCAACAGTTGAAAAATTCAGAAATTGCATTTATTTTATTCAATATTTTTAATAATAATTATTAATAGCAATGTACGAGATACACAGTAATATGATTACGCCTTCAAGCGAATGACAGTTGCAAATTCAGCATAGTTTTTTTTATCACTGTTTTTATTTATCTTAGCTTTGTGATTTTGAACTATTACGTAAGAATATAATGAAATTGCGTAACAGTTGCATAACAAATTTGAAGCGTTTGCGCAACATCACTCGTTACCTTAATTTTCTCCAGTAGTCATTAGGGCTAGTAGTGAAAAATATACCCTACACTCTTAATAATAAAAACAATGAAATTCAAAAATACAGCATTACTGTCCCATTAAAGGAGGTTTTTAGCTGCCGTAAACGATGAAGTAGTAGTACTTAAAACTATAGTGGTTAGAACTGACTTAAAACTGCGCTTAAACAATTCATCTGGGATTGGCTCTAATAGACTACAGTTGAAAATTAAAGTATCGATATATTTTTCCCAAACTCTTCACTAATGCAGTACATGCATGTTTTTTTTATGACACTGGTAATAATAATCTTAAAGGTTTGCGAATATAGAATTTGTCAAGTAATTTGTCAGACTCTTGGTGATTTTTTTTTTTTTTTCATTGATAGATTAAGTTATCCCTCGGTCACTGAATTCCATTTACTTTTTAATTTAATTGCAAATATGCCTTTAGATAATAATCTTTAACTGTATACGTTGATCTGCCATCGTGTATGCGGTTGCGAACATGCGAACTACATTTGACGTAAAACGATCGTTTTTATACACTGTAATGGGGAGGAAAGTTTGATAGCGGTACACGTTTAATTAATTAATACCCGGTAACGGTTATTTTCTTTTACTTTATTAATCAATATCAAAATTCTTCAAACAAGATTTGGTAAAACACCTTTTTAGAACAGAGTTTTAGGCTTTATTTTAGTCTCTATTTTGGCAGTACTGTACAGTGAAGTAAAAAAAAATTATTCGCATGATTTGACAAACTGCGATCAGCGCAAAACAAATAAAACTACAGATCACTGCATGGGAACTATTCTCAATATAATATTTACATTTCAACATTGTTTGAGTTTTGTTGTTGATGTTTCCCTCATCTGGGCGAGACTTGACGTCGGTGCGAAAAATTTGTGAGTAAATCGAATTAGAACAATTCTTTTAATATTATATGGTTGACTTAGGTAAATGAAGACAGAAGCGTAAGCTTATCGATTGGGCGAACGTTTTTTTTTTTTTTTTGTCATTGAATTGAGCGTATTCTATTGAGCTATTGTATCAACAAGTGGGTAAAGAGAGAGAATAGAGGGATGAAAGTGAAGGTGGTAGAGTGTAGATTTGATTCTACTGTCGATTTGATCGGCGTTGTTAATCCGGACTCAGACCCGAAAATTCCCTTTTTTTTTCTGAGAGAATGAGACACAGAACGCTCATTCTATGACCAAAGGCGAAGGATTATGCGCTCTCAAACTTAATAATAAAAAAAAAAAAAAAGAAGAAAAAGATTTTTGCAGTGTTGGAAGGTATGTTGTTGGGAGGTTTAGAGAAAGTGCGATCCGAGTGAAGAAAAGAAACGCAATCTCTCCGATGAAATTATAATTGTTAGCTTATTGAACTCGAGTTTATTTTCAGTAACAAATTCGGTGATAATGGATTTATAATAGAATTTATAAAAGATGGTGTAATCGATTTTGAACGTTATCCTCTTTTCAAACGCTGCTCTTTTAATGATCAAATCGATTATTGGATTTAGAAATTGATTTTCAGCTGTGTGATAACTACGGAGTAACGCGGCTTTTTAACGAGTCACTGTATTTTATAAGTTTTATCTGTTATTGTATTTTAGAAGATTTTTATTTAGCTTTTTTAAATTCACTTGCAGAAAAAGTTAATTTTGGTTTGTAAAGATTGTTTTAATAAAACCTGGTCTGGTAAAGTCTTCTAATTAATAGATTTGAGATAGGCTAATCAACTTTACAAAAACAATTTCCATTTTACACGTGAATTATGAATGACCGAGAGTGCATGTCTATGACGTGTTGCGTCGAATGTTCGATAATACAGAATTAATAATAATAATAAAGGACTGCGGATGAATACTACAGAAGGTTATAATATGAAAGTAATTTTATAATAAATAATTAAATCGCGTTCATTCTTAATTCAAAATGTAATGAAACAGCGGTCAAACTAAAAGTTCCAAATTTCAAAGGGTAAAATGATCAATCTTTTGGATTTCTAGGATAGAAAAAAGTGAGAATTATCTCGAGTAGCCTACTGTCGTTTTAAGATTAAAAAGTGCTTTTTTTTTTTTTTTTTTTTTTTTTCGAAGTTGTCGATCACTTCACCTTGAAACAGTTTCGGAACTTTGGAAATTTAATCCAGTTTGCTATTGAATCAAAAAGCATCTTTACCCAATCCGGCACCCTTCGGAGTGGGCATAGACTGCGCGGGTTGTATGACGTCATGGGATGGTGACAAAGTGTCTGCTAACATCACCCGATTATCTGCGGCAACAAATTCTGCTTTTTTTTTTTTTTCTTTCTTCTGTCCTTGTCCTCGCACTTTATCATCCTCATAAAATATTACTCTGCGCTTCGAATCGACGTCGATTAAAATTAAATTAATATTTTGGAAATTTTTTTTTTTTTTTTTTGGTGCGCATCACACTTTTTAAAGAAGGTCATTAAATCGCAGATGATAAAGTAAAATAGATCGCCATGTTGCGCGCGGATGATCTCGTTGACCCCCATAACACTAAGATTATTACAGTATGTCATTATTTTTATACCGTGCAATTTCTTCTTTTTTTTTTTTTTTTTAGAAATAAATTTAAGTTAATCGCCGAAATATAGTAATAGTTCGTTGCTACTTGATTTAAATAAATTTACAATCTAGATTTATTTAAAGCCCCCGCTTTCTGAAACACGAACGAAAATTTTAGAAGAATTTATTATTGTTGATTGATTTATTTATAAAGTTTTCGGTGCGAAACGAAACATGAAAATGAAAAATGCTCAAACTAGATTTATTATAATCAACTTTTCTAGAACAAGGTCAAAAACTGAAGCGAATAAAGTTTAATCTAGATTACGAAACTGGTTTTGCTAAACGTGATCAGAATTTTTTTTTTAAAAAATTTCTTGTACAAAGATCAAAACCATAAAATTTGCTAATTTCATTTTTTCAATTACCGTATTAATTTTTTGTAGCTAAAAATATACAATTAAAATTAATGGTGTACACGTACTGTACATCAGAAATCAACGTAAAACGATATCTAAATTAATATAACTAGATTAACTTTTTGGTGACAACGAATGGAAAAGTTTGAAATTGCTCAAGAGCACGAGTAAAAGAGACTCTTTGCACGTTAAGCGTCGTAATACTGTATTATGGTTAAACCAAATATAGTTAATTGCTCGAATATAATGATGCAATGTGTTTGATGCGGTAACTAATATTGTAGTTAAAACGTTCGAATTTAGAGCAAATCGTCATCCGGGGTTTTATTTTTTACGAGCGTGTATTTGTAAGGCAATTTAAAACCCCTTTTTTTTTTCTTCTTCTTCTTCTTCTCCGGCCACCCTCCTCCCCTAAATCTCGTTCACCCAACTCCGTGTCCCCACCCCTGGGAGATTGCGCCTCCTCCTCTTCAATTCTATAAGAAGGTTTATTGCTAATGGAAATTTACAAGAAATCGCTTTGAGATAACAACAAAGAAGGGCAAAGTATAGTACAGTATAGCGTCGTCGTCGTAATTTGAACGCCATCGAAAACAGCGGATAAACGAATGTAGGAAAAAAAAAGCTGTTAAACGGACTAACATTTTACTCGGAGATTTATATAAAAAATAATATTATATTATAGCCCCCCCCCCCCCCCATAACTCTTTAGGATACAGGTTGACAATAACTATTTCGGCGTAACAAAAAAATAGTGTACACCTGTGAGAGTTTTTGAGTTTATTTATCCCGCGATTACGTCGTCATTTTTTTTTATTTATTTATTCTTATCTCGTTAAATAGGAAATAAATAATTTTTTTTTTTTTTGCTATGACTAAAATTGGCTTATCAAATTTAAGACTTGAGCTATTTTTGGTTATAAAATCAAATTGGAAGCTTTTAACTATGATTCTGTAACGTATACCGTATGCATGGGATTTGGTGGCGAGGAGCTAGGAATAAACTGCGACGGGCCAACAGGTCAAGTTATGAAGAAGAAAAAAAGAAAAAGAGTGAATAACCTACACTCTGAATAATTTTAGTGTATTAACATGCTTAATTAGTTGTTTGACACTTTTAACAAAATGTTCTGCCTATTATGCGAGTAATTTGAAGGCTGTTTTTTTTTTTTAGGTTAAAACTTGGTTCATTGGCAACGCGAGGGCACTTTGCGGCTTTGTAACAGCGATTTGCATTTTATTTTTTGTCTGCTGCTTCATTAAATATATTTTTTCTGAAGAAAAATTATGTTTGCTTTTGAAAAATATAATTAATTTTGCTTTTAAAATGAGCAGTGGACGGTTGTGATGGTTGGGTTTTTTTTGTTTTTGTTTTTTTTTTTTTGGCATGTGTTCCATTCTTTAAGTGTGGAATAGGAACCGTAAATTTTGTTGAAATTTAAGTTTTTACTTTCTTAGCATCTGAGATATTTGATCTGTCGGAGAGTGTAGACGATCTTTACCCTGCTCCGACGGACTTTCCATACATGCGGGCAGGACTTAGTAATGGTTCCGAATTATTTGGACGGAAATATCAGTTCTGACTCGTTCATTGAATTTATATTAAGAATCGGATAATGTGATGCGTGCACTTGTATTGATATACGACGAGCTAAGTGTCAGAATTAGTTTGTTTGATGTTTTATTTAGTTTTAATTAAATTATGAAGTTTGTTTTTCTTAAATTTTTTTTTTTATTTTTCTAATTAATCTAAATTTAATTTAATGAGTGGTGGAGAGGTTTAGGCTAATTATAAAATGCGATATATTTTTTTTTTTAGAAAGTGGATTAGTATAACACTACAGTCTTATTTTAAAAAAATTAAAGTACTCGTACATGCACATTGTATTGATTTTTTTAATTTAATTTTATATTGAAGTAAGAAGTGATTCATTTAAATGTTTAAAATTGTGTAAGCGTAGACTTAACTCTTAATTATTACCGAATTTATAAATCTAGATTTAGCGACTTAATTTTTATCTGAAATTTTGGTTTACAGTATTTGAAATTTTGGTTTATCAGCAAAATAGGTTTTTTAGGCTTATAAGATTGTGAGATTGAGTAAAACTATTTTCAGGAACACGGGAGCTAAGTGAGTTTAGAAAATGTGTTTGCATGCGCTTTTTTGTCTTGATTTTATTTATTTATTTATTTTTTTGGTAACTGCAAGTTTTGCGGCTTAAATTCCAGTTTTACAAACTGAATTCAGTGTAAAACAAGGAATATAAATAATATTTTGATCTTTTGGTGACAACTACATTAATCATAAAGGATTGCCTCCAACGACAAATTTTCCTAAGCCTTTAAATACGTTAAATTGAACTTCTTTTTATTTTTCTGTGTTTTTTAAGCAATGAATTAGAACTATAAATAATTAATGTAAAGTGCCTGTAGTGGAATTAGTGTAATAATAATTATTAGCGTGCCATTTGCGCAGGAATTGTTTAAATTTCTGCTTTTATTATTAAGGATAACTAGGTACCAAGAGTGTACATGTACAATAAACTTAGATAAGGGCAAATGCGCTTGATCAAATCATTTTGTTGACAGTAGTTCAGCTGTGGAAACGTGAAGTCACGCAACGCGGGCCACTTAATACGCCAGTGTCTACAATAAAAATGTCTACGAAAAAATGACAATCTGCAGCCATTTTGACGTGACACTGGTGACCTCGTACAGTGGTAAGCCACATTTGACTCTTTCAAGGCTCGCTTGTCTCTACAAATTCGAATTTTAGGGTGGGTAGGGATGAAATCAAGAATTTGGTACAGTAGGGACAACATTGAAATTTGGAAATTTACTTGCGTCTATTAAATTTATATACCTGTATTATTTTAAAATGGTCATTTTATTACATACAGTATATTATTTGGGATTAGAGGTGCATCTTTTCATGCCTAAAAAAAGTGCAATTGTTTTTTCTAATTTTTTTTAAAAATAGTAATTATTATGGTGTTGTTGCTAATGGATTTCAAAAGTCTAAACCTTGGCTGAAGATTTGGTGGCAATAAAAGATGTATAATTTTATGAAAAGAAATTGAACTTCTTTAAACACGAATTAGTAAAAGCGATGCTCGCTTGCACTCAAATTCGCCAAAAGTTCATATACCTTTAATTTAATTTTTTTTTATTGACATCAACAGGTAGCCATATGGTTTAGCAAACAGCAATCGGTGTAAAAGCAGAAATCAAATATGAGCCAATTTGCATGTCTGGTGTTTTATACACAGCAAGTTAAGCAAAACTTGTAACTCTATGGAATTATCTAATAAAAATTATAAAATCTCTGTTAGGAATTTTTGAAGATAATCAGACCTTTAAAAAAGTTAATTGTTTATGTGCACACTACGCTTGTGTGTTAAATGAGCGTTTAAAAATAGTTCTTAGAAGAAAAAAAAAAAAAGGTTTTCGAGTGTTACTTTACAATGAAAGTTGCGACATTTTTTTGCCAATTTAAATAGAATTTTTTTTAAATTCAACAAGTCAATAAATTCATTTTTTTTTTTTTGCATTTTAGCTGGAATTTGTAATTTATTTCCCCCGCAGGGTTAGTCTTTAATTGACGTCGTTTAAAAATATGAAAAATTACTTTTTAGTTTCAAGTTTTTTTTTAGAGAAATCGTTAAAAAAAAAATCTAGTACATTATATTGTTATTTTCAACTTTTATTTCAAGCTGCAACTGCATTTGAGTTTTCTATGAAAATTCACCATTATCATGAACCATTGTTTCAAAATATTCTCCTCTTATTATTCACTGCGCATCTCGTTTGTTCTTGATAATAATGAAAATAATAATTAGGTAGATTGTTTATAAATTTAATGTACTCTTTCGACATACAATAGAAGGCTTTATCATCGTCAAGACCAAAATTTTGTTCAATTTTTTTTATTGTGGATTTTTTTTTAATAGGTAGGCCCTACGGTAATTTTATATAATTATTTAAATAGGGATTTAAGAAAATTAGTTAAAGTTTTACAGCTAAGCCACATGTTTGCAAGCAGGAAAGAAGGGCCTTCAACAAGTGTTAGTCCAGTATTTTTTTTTTAGTGAGTTCAATGGAGGTGTACTGGTACTCTTCCGCCTGTTAATGCATGGCAAATAATTGGGTAAACCAAATTTAGTTTAAGGTGAAAAGTAACCTTAGTTTGTCAAAATGAACAAAAATGGATTTATTTTCTTTTAGTTGTTGACAAATTTGTAAATTAATTACCGGTACCTAATTACATTATTGTAATAAAATAATATACTGTAGCCTACATCGACAGGCTTTTAAGGCATTTCAAAAAGTTTGATGTAAGGAAGTGAGTCAGCAACAAAACTTAAATAATTTTTAATAATTACATACGCACTCTTAAGGTTGTCTGCTGGCTCATCTTCGTAACAAATGAGAGATAATTAAATTTTATTTTTGGTTAATTTTTTTTTTATTTAAAAAAATAAGTTTTAAGATGATAATAAAACGAGAAAAAAACATGTTAATTTCGTGATCAGACAAATATTTTTGTTATATCTAAACAGTTATTAGCCCAGATGCTTTAATTTATTTGAAGCAAAATTTTTTTGCAAATGTATTAATTATATTTTCTAAACATTCGAAATCAGTGACATTTTCGTAATATTTGAAATCAGTGATGGGGTTATTGATGCTTGGTGAGGGCGAAAAGAAAATTTACTTGCGCGAAAGTATAAAGGATTCACATGTGATAATTAAAAGGCTTATTGAGATAAAATTAATAGTAAAATTATTATTATTCAGACGAGAGTAAATTTTCTTCAGAGTTAATAAACATTAAGTTTAAAGTTATCGAAAAAGAAAGAAGAAATAAAAAAAAAATTGTTATTTCAATTAAATCGTTAGTATATGTACAACAAAACTATAATTAACTTGGTAAAAGATAAAAATTGACATTTTAAATGCCTGATTAAAAAAAAAAAACACGTAGTAGAAAAATTTATGACAAATTATATTTTATAAAACTCGTTGAAAATGTATTATAGAAAGTAGTTTTACTAAATCTTGCTCAAGGCTGTTGTTTTCAATCTCGCTTAGTGAAAATAAATATAAATTTAGCCGTTAAATATTTGATTTGGAAATGATTTTTATTTTTTATACCGCTAATTAGTTTTAGATTTTTTTTTTCTTCTGCAGATTTTATTTAATTGATAGGAGATTTAATGAAAAACGGCATTTTGATAGACAAATTACGTAATGTAAATTGAAATTAACAATTTTTAATCTCCATTCATTACTGTTTACGCTTCCCGCCAAGATAAATAATTTTTGTATTCGTAAATCTATATAAAAAAACAAACATATATTTTATCCGCGTGAATTTTTACATATTTTATACAATTAAAATTACAATCACCTTATAAAATACGGAGTAATATGCTTTTATGGGAAATTATTGTGATTTTATTGATATTGCGATATCATAGGACAACATCGCAGCGGCGGCGATTGACTCTCTGTGCCTCACCTCTATTTATTGTGTCCTATTCCTGTCTGCTTATTACATTAAAAAAAATGATAGTCGCCACATCTTAATTATAGCTTCTATATTTTATTCTTTCATTAAACGTGCACTTAATAGAGATAGCGGTTTATTTACACGTGAATAGGAAAAGCCATTTTATTTTTGCTTTCTCAGGTAGGCTTACATCAATGAACTTGTAATTGAGTAGTTAAAAGACTTCTTAATTAAATTGTTGTTGTCTAGAAGTTAACTTTGTTAATAGTGTCTGAGATTTTTTTTTTTTTTGTTTGTTTACTGATTTAAATTATTTAAGGTTTATAAAATTTTTTAAAAAAATTGGTTTTTTTATTTATAACGGTAATTAAATAAAAAAAAAATTTTTTCTTTTTTATTATTTTAGTAAAAGATGCAAAAATATTTAAAAATATTCGATAAAATATCTCAGAAAGATCCCTGCGCAAACACCCACTGGGCTTTGAATATGAAATGCAATATATTTAATTACATTTAAATCGCTTCAATGTTTATGTACCTATTTTTTTTCATAAACGTAAAAGGTTTCACATTGTTTTTTTTATTATTATTTTTTTTTTTTTTTAGCTTTTTTTTAAAAGTAAAAAAATTAAATACGGTAGAAAATGGTACTGTATGCCATCTTCCACTTAAAAGTTATTTATGATTTGTTTAGTTTATTTATTAAACTTAAAAAGTTTTAATCAAAAAAAAAAAAAATTAAAAAACCAAGAATTATTTTTAATTACGGTAAAATAAATTTAATTAAAGGGAAAAAAAAGTGAATTACCTGTCCGTTTTGGTATTTGCCATCGTCTTTGAATTCAGGTTCCTCACTAAATATCTTATAAGGTGTCGGAAAAGCCTTTACCGTCATTATAAAGCAGCAGAACACGCTGGTCAACAATAACAAAATCCGTATATTTGTCATGATGATCGCTGCAAAAATCTTTTCCCGAATGAAGATGATGTTGCGTAGCCGGAAAGAACGTAATAAAGAAATAAAAAGTGACTTTTATACAGTATATATATTTTTTTTTGTAGGTAAAATGTGCACGTTTTATTTGAATGGGATAGGTAGTTTGTAAGCGGAGTTTTGCTACGCGTTTCACTATTCGCTGACGGTGAGTGTGATTGTGAGAGAGTTAGGTTCGCGAAGCAGGCGCCGTCAAATCGCTCTTCGGATTGCAAAGCTGTGTGTAGAATCAGTGCGAATGCTAAGTTCTTTTTCGGTGAAAACTTTTTTTTTTTTTCTTTCTCTCAAGAGTTAAAAGATAGAAGTAGAATTAAAAAAAAAGGGCAGAGACGTTGAGGGTGGTCTTCTTCTTCTCCAACTTTTATAATATAAAAGTGAATAGGTTGATGGAAAATGACGTTTGACACCCCTAGACACAAGCTGATTGGTCGGCGGTTGCGTGGGATTGTCCAAATGACCACTAGGATTTGAGGTTAAGTGAAAGATGAAAGAGAGAAGATTTCAATTTAATTACATATTTTTTCGGCGTTCGATAAAAATATTTGCAAAATAATGTGATAACGTATTGACTTATGATTTTATAGTCCCTTTTTTTCTCTCTCTCTCTCTCTTGCTTACTACACGTGATCTTATTTGACCCCTAGGTCGCTCTATCTATCAGCTCCCATTGCAATCCCCGCGAGGAAATAAATAGATGTTCATTTCGGATGGCAAACAAACGACACATACAAAATAATATCAGTTTTCTCATTTTCGTTATAATAATTATGTTTTGTTGTTTACCTTTTTTTTTTTTTTTTTTTGTTCGTTCTAAGCAAATATTTTTCATGACTTTGAAAACCATTTTGGTAGTCTTTTTTTCTTTTTTTTTTCTTGGCTGTTTGGAATGTTAAATGTTTTTAATTCCGATTAATATTTCGTTGCCGCCGTTGATGTCTACTATTTTGGCGTTAATCTAGATTTATAAAATTACTCTTGTCGCTAGATATTGGTTAGAGATTCGATCAGAAGAAAAGTTTGTGAATACATCATTTGACGTTTCTAGGAAGGTTAACCTCGATTAAAATTTAAGACATAAGATCTAGTTAAACGAATTTGGAAAAGTGTATTTTCAAGAGCATTGTTAAACACTTTAATCGAGATTAAATCGTTTAATTTCGATCGTGAACGAAATCGGTAGTGTAATTTAAATTCTGAAGTACCGGGTATATTTATTTTAGATGATTGAATATTCTTAATGCATTTTTTTGATGCATTCCATCATTATACGAAATCTTTTGCTACGATTGCTTGGATTTTAATTGCAGTTTCAGTTCATCAATTGCGTCTTTTTAGGTTTTGAAAGATAAGAAAAAATTGCGAGTAATTCCAGTATTAATATTGCGTAATTTTCTGTATATAAGGAGCATCGTAGTTTATAATTAGCGGAATAGGAGATATTTTGAGTTATATAATTATACAGTAGTTCTTTGTGAATATTTATTGAGTTGTAGCAACGAAATATTGCAAATACGTGTAATATTAATGGTGTTTATGCCGTAGGCTAATGATTTCAGAACGCGTGTTGCACACCGAAGATTAGATTCGAAGTTTAGCGGCGTTACTTATGTTACTGCATGTAAGTTAAGAATTATTATTATGTACTAGTTACCAGATCATATTTCTCTTTAAAATCTGCTTATGTTAAGGGAAAGGCTAAATTTAGCGTTTAATCTAACGTGAAATTGATTACAGAAAGATATTGATCGTTTTATTTATTTATTTTTTTTTTTTGTGGTTGATTTCGTATTTAAATGATTTTTTTTTTTCGCTTTTTTCCGGCATTTTCAAAAGTGAATTTTCTTTATTGCTGAAAAGAATTTTTTTTTTTTTTTTGAGATTTTAAATTGTAAATAAAAATTGTTTTTAGAGCGCGCGCCTGGACTTAAAAGCAAGGTCAAAATAATGCCTTGTTTTGGGTGTTTGTTAATCCAAAGTATTTTATAGCTTTAGAAATTTCTAGCAGACGATGCCGGTGTTTTCGTGTCTACGTTTCGGTTTTACGAGTCAAAACAACTTCCGTTAATGCAATTGACCAGCGGGCAAAAATTCTTTTCCATAGCTCTCGATATACGACGCGTTACAGAGAGGTTGGTTTGGTAGAGTGGCAGATTTTTTGTACAAATATTGAATTTTGCTGTGGTTTTTATGCAAAAAAAAATTTTTTTGGGGGGGTTTATTTTGCTCATAAGAGTTTCATATTTTTTTTCTAAAGCCTTTTTAGCTTTTTTGTTCTAGAAAATTGTATAAAATTTGCTCATTTTAATGGCTACCCCAAAATTGTAAATTAAGATGTCAAATCTCCATTTAGAAATTCAGTAACGACGAAATTTTAGGCAATGTACAATAATATTATTATTGATAGGTAAACGTTCCATTATAAGATTAATGTTATTACTGTATAGGCTACTGTTTTATTATTAGCTCGAGATTAAATGAATGATAGATCATTATTGCATCCAATAATGGCAATGATACTAATGCTAATTTTGTATCATAAATTTGATGACTAATATATATTTTAAAGTTTCTTTAAAAAAAAAAATTAAGTGTTTCGATCTTTTTAGAAAAATGTAAAAAATTTAATTACTTTTTTCCAAAGTTAAATAATATTGAATCATCGCACAGTTTGAAGAAATATCTTTCGAGAATGCGTGGCGCTTAGAACACGTGTTGTTTACCATTTTTTTATGGTCAACAAAATGCTATTGGTGGGCAATAATTCTCAGAAGAATTTTGTGTTAAAATAAATTTGGCGATGCGAATTAATGTGTAGTACGTCAGCAGCGGATGATTCAATATGAAGGAGAGTTTGTTTTTTTATAGGGGGCTTTTTTTTTTTTAGAAGGAAAAAAATGTGTTCTCGATATCAAATTGTACGTATAAAGTGTGTCGGTTGATAAATAATAAAGCTATAAGCGTATCCGGTTACGAATATACGAGTGCCAAACTTCGCGGTTACTATTTATTCCGTCTTATGTGTACTCGATAATATACTTTAAATGGTTACAAAGTAATACTAGGCAATTAATAGCTGATAACGAGAGAGTGACGACGAAGATCGATCAACTTTATTTACGTGACAGGTTACACGTTTTACACCCACACTCAATGCATCTTTAGTCGAGTTTAGACGAGCTTCCATATTCCAATTCACTTTAAATTATAGAAAAAAAAAAAAATTATGGATTTGAGACAATTTATTATACAGTATTTATTTTTTATCAATAATTTTGTATAAAAGTTAAACAATATTAATATGGGACTATTTATTTTTAAAAAAGAATACTGTTTAAATTGCGATTTTGTTTATTTTCGTTTAGTCAATTTTGTTTGTTTGTTTCAAAATTCAAGATGAGTCGCATAATACTCGTAATGTAGATTAAGAAATTGCATACTGGTAGTTAAAATGTTTTTAAAAATGTGGTCGCCATTCGGTAGATTTAATAATTTCTGAATGATAGGCATTACACAGATCTAAAAAAAACGTGCACCGTTGCTGGTAACACTATAATCTAGAAGTAACATGCATATACTGTAGAACATACGAGTACGCTTGGGATTCTTGCAATTGTCACTTTTGGATCGACAGTTCCCTCTTGGTTGGTTTTTTTTTTTTTTTACACAGATTTTACTCGCAATTAGATTTACTATGTGACTGACAAAAACTTAAAATTTGTAGGCCTGGACATGCACACGTTTTTATTTTATAAAATTCTTTTGGTTGATCTTGTTATAGAATTTAATAAATCTTGCTTATAGCGAATTTTTATTTAGTATTATAGCCTAATGGTTACCGGCAACACCAATGAGCGAGAATTAGTTAATTTTACATTGAATGCGAATCAAATCAATGCCGTTGCTGTTAATATTGAAGAAAAAATACTGGAAATATTGAGACAAAAAAAAAACCCAAATGTTGCATCTGTGCGGCATAAAAACTCGTTTAGGTTTTGATCCTGTTTTAGAAAGAGGTTTCAATTACGTGTACACTAAAGTCTAATATAATTATTGTTTTTTTTTTAAGGAAATTTATTTTCGGTTTTGTGGTATTTAAAACGCACACAATATTATTCACTGGCATCGCATTGTATGCATGGTATTTTATTGCTACGGTATATTGTATTTTCAACTTTTTATTATTTTTTTTTTAAGCATCGGCATTCGAGTTTGAAGTTGTTTTTAAATACAAAAGTCACTCGACATATAAAAGCTGCGTTGCTTATTGATTGTTTGGTATTGGATGTGTGGGAGGACGATTCCTCACCCCTGATCAGCTGAAAAATGAAATACCTAAGCTAACATTATTTTGCGTAGGCTGCGATTGCTTCAAACGGTAGTTCACTTTTACCTTACGGTTATTGTCATATCAAACTCAGGCTTTATAAATCTCATACGTGACGACACACAGACATATCAACATTTTTATATCTTTTTGCATTTTCGTTTCAAAAAAAATATTTTATTAAGCAAATAGTACCACGTTCCAGCTTGCTTTTTTTTATTTTAATAATAATATTGTATTATTTCAAACTTTGTTTTTTGCGTACTGTATTTGGAGATTTCAATATCTTTAGAAGATCTAGTTTTATGTAAATTTTGCTTCATATCTTTAAATCTGTTATGGCTACCGAACATGAATTTAAAGAATTATTTTTCACAACAGCTTTTTAAAATTCTGAAGTCATTTTAAAAATAATACTTGTGCGTCGGTGCATATTTTTCTGGCGAAAAGTAGTTTCATTATTGAATAGTACTTGAGGATTTTTCATTTCTTTTAATAAAATTCCATTTTTTATTTTGCAGTCAAAACTTTAAATTGAGATGAATTCGTTAAAGTTATGAAACATTTTAAGTTTGCTTTTTGCTACCAAAATTTTAAATTGGGATTTAGTCGCTAAATCTAGATTAAGAAATTGGATGGCAATAAGATGTATTGACTAGAGATTTTAACCACATGTAGGTGTCGATTGCGATGAAAACCTAAGATTGAAAGTCAGAAAAAAAATCTAAAAAAAAATTAATCTAATGAATTTTCAATAACTTAATTGTTTAATGTACTTGCCAAGAATTATTTTTACATTTTGGCGCAAATTGCAATACGTTGCATGCATTTTTAAAAAATAATGACGTCATTATTTTTAGGATTTACATACATTTTCCACGACTGAATTTACCAATATTTAGTAAAAATAAAGCGAATTCAGTAACTATCACTCGTATCGTTATAATTGCCCGCTTTTTTTATAATTTAAATTTATAATTTTTATAAATACAGTCAGTTATTACATATTACAGTATTGAGAATAATTGAAAGAATGTTAAACCGGAAAATATAATAGTTTACGGCTGAAAATGTGAATTACATAAATAATTTTTTGGTTTATTTTTAAAATAAATTTTAAAATTTCAAATTTTCGGAATTTCGGACCAAATTTCAAATTTTCTCTCTTTTTAAAAATAATGAAATTTAATGTAATGGTCACTTTTCAAAAAGTGCTATTATTATTTTCTTAAATCAATAATGGTTTAATTCTTATGCGATCCAACAACGTGGTTGGCTTTCTTTTTCGGTGAATCGTAGCCTAACAGCTTAGGTAAGCTGTTGGTGCTCGTTGAGCGTGATTTGTCTTTCGAAGGGTGCTGGGCCTCGACTGATTTACGAAGATGGTGGTCGGATTCGCTTCGACGGACGGCATTTGCGGCGCCGGTCAAAGGCGCCACCTTTTTCTGAGAACTTCCGGCCGTATGACTTTTCTTCTTCGACGTAGAATTATTGCTACCGATATCCCACGAATTCCTTCGCGGCTGAGCTCGTGCATTGCTCCAAGGTTTGGCGAAAACATTTACGCTAATTCAGTTAAATTCGTGGTTAATTTTTTAGAATTTCAGATAAAAAAAAAAAATAATTAAAACTTTTACTTTTCGCCAATTCGCATTTTTTGGAGATCTTTGGATATAGATTCTGGGAGTCGATGAGGAGGTTTCGAAGGGTGCGCTAAGTGAAGAGGCAAGCGATTGGTCATAGTTGGAGAGGTACCATGTACTCCAATATCAAAGTCCTGAAAATGATTATTGATTAGTTAGATTTTGATGAACTTAATTTTAAGTAAATTGAGGGCTTTCGGTTGCGGGTTTATTTTTCAACTTATGATTTCTGGAAATTCTCGTACAATTCATGAAGTGCTTTTTGGAGGGGTAAACGTTTTTACTCCTTTTTTTTTTTTTTTTTGAAAATCAATTTTATTTGAAAAAAATTCTTATTTTTAAGAATAGTGAGAATCAATCATAAGGCAAAGAAAAACTAAAAATGTTTTTTTGGCTAAATCATTTTGGTAACCGAAAAGTGACATTGCAATAATTTATTGATAAGAAAAAGCAGTTAAGAACAAACATTGATTGCGAGCTTGATAAATTGCATGCTACTCGTAATAAGAATTGAATGAATTCAACAATTTTGTTTAAAGTGATTATTAAATTAATCTAATAACCAAGTTTGTTATATGGGGAAATTATTTTAGAAACTTACTGACAACGTTGACAGTGAACCATTTGACAACGAAGAGTGTCCTGGTGATAGAGATGAATTTCTAATCCATCAAATAAAATTCTATTACAAATGACATTTGTCACTCCTTCCCATTCGTTAAATACGGAATTACTTTTCCAGCATCTCTAAACGTTTGGTCAAGCGTTCGTTTTCGCGACTGACGATTTCCTGCTCTCGGAGTAGAAATTCTTTCGTTCCTAAAAGATCCGTATTAGCTTCCCTTAAAATCAATTTAAAAAAAAATATTATAATCCAGGGGTTTGAACAATTTTCATTTCGAAAATTCACCTTAATTCTTCAGTTTGAGCGGTGAAATTTTTAAGTACGTCGTATACTTCTTTTACATCTAAGTCTTTGGGGAAATGTCCGCTGGGTAAACTGGATTTTAATTTTTCCAAAATTATCACTGCAAGGGAAATAAAATTCAAAAATTTTTTTTTCAGAAGAAAAAAAGTTAAAAGTTTTTTTTTTAAAAGTTAGATCATTACGGTTTTTGGCTGGGTGAGGAGCGGATGCGCTTCGAGTAATTTTCGGAAAATGTAACTACGCGTATTAAAAAAAAGTTAATTATTAATAGAAATAATAAGATTTGATTTTTTTTACCTGTTCTTTTAAATATTGAACTTCTGATTTTAATAGTTTGTTTTCTTTTTTCAAACACAAAATAAGGTGCTCACGAGGGTCCTTAATTCAAAATTTATTAGTTTATATTAATAATATTATATTTTTAAATGTTAGAGCACATGACATTTGATGATGGCTAGGTTAAATTTGATCAAGTTTACTCATTCTCAAACGGCATAATGCAGTGTCTTTGAAAAATGAACGTCGTTTACTTACTATCACAATGTGAGGTTTATTTTTAATTTTCTTGGTCTGAGTGGCGTAGTAAAGTGTGTTGAGCGACTCCGATAGATTAGCTTTTAAAGGCGATATGCAAGCAATCTTTAAGAAAAATTTTTTAAAGAAAATAATACCTATGAGTTGATGTACATGTATACGTTTTATAGTACGAAATATGAACGGAAACTTACCATTAAAGTTACTCCGTTTCCTCCAATGCTATCTTTTAATAGTTTTGTGAGCTTGCTATCACGATAAGGAATGTGGGCTTTTTTCTTTTTCAAGTCTCCCAATCCAGAAATGCATTTGCCTACAATCCAATTTTTCCTTGGTTAGTTTGTTTTTATTATGCTTATTTTTTAGTTTTACCTAGTGTAAGTAAACTTCGGTTAATCTTATTTGTTTCGTTCATTGAGCCCTGGGATGTGCTTTTTTCCGTCACTTTTTCACTCCCGGCTAAATCTACGAAAAGTATTTTTCCGTACTTGCGAACGGAAACTCCTTTATCTTCCGGATCTGAGGCGTCGGTGGTTATGTGAAGAGTCAAAATCGCATGACTTCGGCTTGAGTTTTCGTTCATATTATTTGCCGAAACTTGTCGATTCCGCAAGCCTGTGCAAATATTCAAACAATCATTTATTTATTTTTTTAGTGACTGCGATTTGGGAGTTTGCATTCGATTGATATTTTAGGGAACGGAACAGGGCTCTAATTAGAAAGTTATAGCAATCGGGAACTGAATTTTCTGCGTTTGCATCCGATTTAAGCGCAGTCATTTTACGGATCTATGAATATTAAATGTGGTTGCCACGTGAAAACGCGCACGCGCTGATCGGTCGGTACTTTATCATTTTGTCGATGTAAGATCAAATCTTTACATCGTTAAGGTAACGTTAAACCGCATTTGGCGTATGTCACTTTCTTTATGAGGCGATTCGCGCGGCAAATGAAATCGAACGCAAACTCCTTCCAATTGCCAGAAAACGTCAAACTCACCTTCTTCCATTACAGCCAGAACATCGTCCTGTTCCGCGCATTCAACCAAAAACAAATTTTCGACGTAAAATCCTTTATCTTTGGCCCATCGCTCGGTTAAATATTTTTTTTGAGTAGGATTGAGCAAATCTATAACCTAAAATACGGTATTGAAATGAATTAATAGTACATTGTATGATCAGTTAGAGCGCGATTTAATTTTTATTACTTGTTCGTTGTAAATTTCCAGGAACGAAGCTTTTATCACAGTTATAAGATGGGAATATTTTTCAGCTATTTGTTTAAATAAGTAACCGAAAGATCTTTGCATAATTCCATCTAACTTGGGGTTGGGATGGATGGCGCGGTGGTTCTTTCCAAAAGTTAGAGGAGGACCGGATAGAGTGTGCGTTTTACCGGAACCGGTTTGTCCATACGCAAATATAGTACATGAAAAGCTAGAAAGAATGAAAAAAATTTTTTTTATTATAATATTAAATAATAATTGTAAGAGGGAGCAATCCGAGCGATGAATGTACCCTTCCACAGCCATTTCTATCAATCGCTTGATACCACTATGTTCGAATACATCGTCCTGCGTCGCGCTTCCTTCAAAGGCCACGTTGAAAGTGAAATGCCGAGGTTTGTTCCCATTTGACTTGTCGTTTTTATCGATCTAATTCAGACCAAAAAAAAATATTCTAAAGGATATAATTTGGTGGCATATTTATAATAATAAAGCAGATTATTTTTAATTAGGTTAATGAATGACAATATTTTGTTTTCAACGATTTTTTTGATTCTTGATTTAAGCTACTATTTAACGGCAATCAAGAGCGTTTTACAAAGCGAGATTAAATTTATTTAAACCAGATTTAATCGAAACACTTTCTAGAACAAAATCAAAACGTAACCGGAGTAATTAGTGCTGTAATTTTTAACCGGATAATTTAGTAGGATGGTATAGGTTAGTACGATCAAGGTGGCGTAGTTGATAATATTGAAAAGTGAATAAGAATTTAGTTGAAATATTGTTAACTAGGATTTATGGCTTCATCTTGTGTTAAAATTCTACGGTGGTAGCTTATTACATTATACCGGTAGCGGTTTTGGGACAATAGACTCACAATACATGTAACGGTTTCACTTTTAATTACACAGTTGATGATTTATACTGTATCATCAACCTGTAATTAGGCAGTTTTATTAGGTCATTAGGTTGCTGCTGTATTTATTTAATGCTAAATGCAACGCCCACTTAAAATTTAACGCTGCTTCGAAGAGTGTAAAAGCGTAGAAATAATAGATTTATGATCTCGTTTTCTATTTTCATTGACGACACTTGCTGTGTTAATATTTGATAAATGCTTTAGCTATGTCAATCGTGTCGCCGCGGTATTAATTCCTAATTTTTACGATCCGATGGCGTGTGAATATTCTATATTCGTGCGAGAAAGATTTTATTTCAAAACTTGTCGTCTTTTTAATAAATAAACATAATGAAGAACTACTGTACAGTATTGCAGTTTCAACGTTTAAATGAGGCTCATTTTATTATTATTATTATTATTTTTTTTTTTTTTGTTGTGGTAAATAAATTACAATAGGCATTGATCGATCGAATATGAAATGAAAATTAAATAGAGTGCCCTCCCACACACACACACAGTGTTGTTGGGCTTTTAAGAAAATAATCAATTTAAGAACATGTTGAGAAATGTGATTCAATTTTTGACAATAATATTAACCTAGCTTTTTAAGGGCACCTATTATATTAAATAATTACCGGTAGTTGCTTTTTGTTTTTGTTTTTGTTTAATTTAATCGAGTTTTACAAACAAAGTTGTGAAATTAATTATATTATTATTAATTGGTGTAAACGCCTTGTTTCATTATACAGTCTACTGAATGCAAGCAATGCTAGGTCTGTTTCTTTCTTACTTAAATAATAATACTCGTACATTAATTTTTTTTATGTTGTTCAGTATTAAGTTTTGACCTTGTTCTAGTTATAGATTTTACTAAATTTTAAAGGAAATTCAATTTTGGTTTTTATAATACTTTTTTTTTATGGATATAAAATGATCTAGTTTTATATTGATCTCAAGTTTTGTTAAATTCACATCACTTAATATAATCTATGTTGTCGTTGTTACCAATAAAAGACATTAAAGACATTTGTGCCAGCGCAGGTGCACCCTCTTTTTTTAAAATTGTTGCCATTTTTAATCTTGTTTTCAGATATTTAATCTTGCTCATGAAACTCGCTTATGTTGCGATTAAAATTTTAAACTTTTTAATTTTGAAATTAAAATGTCGGTAATCTTAGATAACACAATTTGGTAACAACGCATGTTGAGGGTTAAAACTTAAAAGAGATTTTTTGGTTTAGCTTTTTCACTCGTTCTTGTGCTTTTGGCGTTCGAGTGTGGACTATTGAACTTATTTTTGCATATGCACTCGTATGTACTGTAAATGAAGAAATAAGTTCCAAAGTCCACGCTCGAACGCCATAAGCATTAGAGTTAAGCATAAGAACGAGGAAAAACGCTAAAACGAAAAATTATCTAAACGAAATTACAATCTTTTATTTAGTTTTGATTACCAAAAGTTGTCCATCTCCCGGAAATCGAATATCGGCTTCCTCCGCATCCTTTCCGGCTGGAGGGCGAAGCCTGAAAATTAAATAAAAATAAACATTAAACATGTGGTGTATTATTATTATTATAGATTTGTCTGCACCTTTTCACTTAATATTTTTTTTTTTATCGATTTACCGTTTTTAGCAATGATTTTGAAATTTAATAGGCGCAAATTTATTGGTTTGTAAACGCGGATGTGTTTCCTGTCTACAGAAGGTGACAAATTACTCCAGATGCGTAACAAATTTTTATGACTTGACAATCGTGATAAATGTTTTTCTTTACAAAAAGGGAAAGCCTATTTTACTTTTTAAATGGTGCGCGCACAATAATTTAGGTGTTATTTACTTATTCGGGGTCGATGCTCTCTACCTATCATCGATTTGTTTTCCTCTTTTTTATTTTAATTAGCATGCAGCAAAATGTGTACAGACAAAAATTAACGCAGTTTTTGCTTAGTAATATCCGATTTGATAGTTGCAAATCAAAATGTGTAAACAGAGAGTTAATCGATGAAGAAAACTAACCTGACGACCACATTTACGTTATCTCCATCCTCCGAGTCGTCGCCGTCAAATAATTTAGTTAAACTCGAGGTAGAACTGCTCCCACGAGATCTGAAAAAGCCGACAAAAACACGAGATTAACTTTTAGGAAACAATTTATATTAACGCTAGTTTTAGTTAACGCAATTAGTTTTTAATAATGCGTGTTGAGAAAAACTGTAACCGTAGACGCGAAATTAAACTAAATTAAGACGCGACATTAAACTAAATTAAGACGCGTTTTAATTAAATTTGCATGTATTACAGTAATATCAAATAACATTGTAATAAATTCAGGTTTAAGAGCTTTTTTTGACGCCAGGTTTTTTTTTTTTTTTTTTTTCTGTTAAAAAAAAAAAGTAATAGTTTGAACCGCTTTACTGAATAATTATTACATTGTTGGTATTTTGTTAGATAAATTTAAATAATTTATCTTCATTAAAATAATGTTGCAGTTTTAATTTTTTTTTATAGGTCAAACACAAGAAGCTAAATGATCTTACAGTACGGTAGCGTTGTCGAGATGCATCAACATGCAGTATACCGGTATGTATGTTTTATTATTTCTAGTATTTATTAATTTGAAATAAGTTTGACACGTAAGTTACTGCGCTTCTATAAATTTGAATGACGTTACAAATCAATATTATTTTTTAATGCATTATGCGCTATGGTATCGTTTGTAATGCATTTGCAAATGCTTTCTTAAAATATTAATATAATATTTAAGAGTTTATCAAAATATTGTATTGAGTTTAGAACGTAACAAAAAGGTTGTTAATAATATTATACTTCTGTTTTTATTTTTTTGATTTTTTTTTAATTGAGTGGTAGAAAGATGCGTTTGGTTTCTTTAGTGAAATTATAAAGACCGAAAAAAATAAATAAAAGTGAAAAATGAACTTGTATCAAGTAACATAAAGTTTAATAATTATTACTTACTAAGTATACCCGTATGTTGTGAAAAAAACAATTGGATCGCTGTAATTCTCTGCCCTTATCAACCATTGTATTGTATACAAACAGCGGTTTTTTTCCCGACTAATTATTGATGAGTTGGGAGAAATACGAGTCTCTTTCTTTCGCATAGGTACCGTAGGTAGGAGTATCACAAGCGGGGTGGGGGAATAAAATATGCCAACTCTATACTTTTTATTAAGTTATGTGGAACGGAATTAATATATGGGTTAACAAGCAGCAGGCTTAAGGGATCGGGGGGATTAGATATTATGCTAAAAGAATCCATAAAAAGTGAAAGATAGCACTGGGATAAATAATAATAGTTTCCTACGCTATCATTTTCAATTTAATAATGAATGAAGTCTTTATAATTTCGTTGCCGTCAGAAGATCTAGTTTTATTTAAATCTCTTTTTATTTTGATCTCAGTTTGCTATACCATGTAACAAATAATTATGTTTTAAACTACTGTATACAGTCGTTTTAATTTTGATTTTAGTAAGTGATTTTACTAGATATTATTTACATTTATGGAATTTGTAAAAAAAAAAAATTTTTTATATTTTGTTACATTTTTAAACCAAGGCTAAACCCCCTAATAATTCTACATTAAAAAATAAGGTGGCAATGAAGCATTAGTCGATAATCAATATGAAAAAAAAAATAATTATTTGGTTTAATTTCGAACTTTTAACAACGAAGAAAAAGCGCGACTAAATACAGTAGGAGAATAAAAAATCATTTGCAAACTATTGATTTTGTTAAATCTTGCACCCGGCTTTGTGTCGAGGTTGTCATGTTTATAACGATCCGAAAGCATCACACATACACGCTTGGGTAAACAACGAATAAAATTCTGAATAATCTGAGATCATATTTCATGCCAATTTAATTTTATTAAATTATTTTGTGAATCATAGCGATAGATTAATTGCGTGTTTCCTCTCTAATTTGATTTTTTTTAAAAATTAAATTATGACATGTTTTTGTTTTCTTTGGGGGATTATTTAAATGGGGGTTTAATATTAATTTTATCTTTTGCGGTAGAATTATAATAGCATGTCTAGGCTCGCTTTTTACTTTAATGTATTTCTTAATTCCATAACAACCGGTAAATTTCAAACGTCAACACTGATCGACTTGAAGAATTTAATTCGGGAGAATATTTGATTGTGATGGATTCACTATTGGCAACGCACAAAGCGCACTGTAGGAAACAAAAAAAAAAAAATAATAATAATATTTTTAGAAATTGTTTCGCCGCGTCACTGCTGTTTAATTAGTTGTTAAATCGTTTAAGTCGATCGATTAGCACAGTGAGAAACGATTGATTTTTGACAGTTGTTGATAACCCTGGGTACAGCTACAGTAGTATGATACCAATGGTGCGCTTCTAATGAGATGTAACGAAGCATGCACAATGAATGCATGGAGCTAGGTCAAGTAGGCCTAACTTTATACATTACTAAAACTTCGTCAAATATTTAAAATGTTTGGAACGAATTTTTGTGATCGGAAAAAAAGTATTGAAGGTCAAGGGTAGATGCTCAAATAAAACATTCATTTTTAGTAGCCATGCTAGATTGTTTATTGCAAGTACTAATACTGTCCGTGCGTACTGTAAGTCGTTACGCTCTCATTTTCTTAAAGCTAATTTTGTGTTCTTTTGAAGGAATTAAAATAATGAACAAATAATTATTTTTTAAAAAAAACGCGCGTTTTATTTAAATCGATTTTTTTGAAAACTTAAATTTTAATTTATTTTAGGTTTTAAATATTAATGTAGGCCTACAGTATGCACGCATAACACGTTTTTAAACATTGACGTAATCTTTTGTTTATTATTTTTTTTTATCTTAGCAGTTGCAGTAAACTTAATTCTTTTAAAAAAATGTTTATTGTGATGCTATTTTGTTAATTGATTTGAAATTCAATAGTACAGCGTATTTGAAAATGTGACGTTTATTTTTTATATTTAAAAATGACTAAAATATACTTCGCTGAACAAGAAAGTAAAAAATGGCTTGAAAGTAAAGTTGTGTGTGTTCTATTTACTGAAAAAACGAAATACCGGTAGTATTTTTTAAAAAAAAAAATTGCATGAGACAAAACAAATAATAATTATTTGTGAATTGATTATGCGCCAATCGAAATACATTACGCAAAGTGTTTTTTATTTAATTTAGTTTTACGAAATTTCTGACGTCAGGGTTTAATTTCCACGAAAAGTTTATAATCTATATACGACATTCCACCATGGTTACCAATCATAACATACATTAAGCGCAAACAGTGTGGTTTCAAAAGTTGTTTCAACTTTTAACTCCTCCTTTTTTTTTTTTTAGTTACCCACCCAATCTTGCTAAAAAAAATTATTTGCATTAATACTCTCAAATTTGCGAATCTTAAATCAATAACATTTTTTCTCTTTTTCTCCAATGAATTAACTTCAAAACCGGCATATTTTTCACGCCACGAAAAGTTTAATAGGAGTGTTAAAGAATGAGACTTACCCGAACGAAGGAAAGGTGCTCTGTCCCGAAAAGGTCTTCCTTTCGTTCTGGTGATGCTGATGATCGAAGTGTTCATCTTGAGAGTGGAACTGATTTTGATGATGGTTATTGAGGTGGTGGTTATTATTATTATTTTTATTGTTGTTAATGTGATCACCGTTTAAATGTTGGTGCGGGTGATGAGCGTCATCATCGAAAGCGTGGGTGGTTGCGGTGGTGGTGTGATGGTGATCGTTATCTAAGAAGTGAGCCGTCGACGAAGCGTGATGGTTGTTTATTTTATGGTGAGCTTCATCCATCTAGTAAAAGCAAATTGAGTCAATTGAGGTTGGGAGATATAATATATCCGGGCTTGTCACGCCGTGTCACGCTTTGCTACTTGTTGTTGTTGTTGCGAGAGTAAAAGCTAAACTGTCGTTTCTCATTCACCGCTCACGATAAACTGATATTAAAATATCGACGCTGATGTTCACATTTTTTCGTCCAACTCCACCTACTCCTATACCATAACTTCCACCGCTATAATAAACACTGGCTGCCCTTGTCATGGAAACGACAGCGGCGCACATGCACACACACGCATATGCTCGTAGAAGGTATATGGATGGGAGGAGTGTCACATGGAGAAACACACACACACACTTTTCCATCCAAACTGTGGAACCGTTTCTATAGAAACATTAACGAAATACGTGCGAAGCAACTTTTAATAGCCCCGGTTAAACCTAGTAAATTAAGGGGTTTAAGCAATTGGTTTTTTTTTTCTTTATTATTTTTCTTTACAAATGAACACTATATGTTTACATCAGATTATGTTTCTTTCTCGCGGGGTGTAATATGCACAGTAGCCTACAGTACGGTAGTTTGTGTTTTATTGAGGGAAAGGAAAATGGGTAATTAGCATTTTCGAGTCAAAGCGGTTGCGGAGTTTTAATCGATTTGTTATTAACTTGTTGATAGAAACAGTTTCAAGATCATTTTCCTTCGTAAATTTGAGAGGGGAAATATTTATTGATTGCTAATAAATCGATCATCGAGCGTTGGACTTTGGATTCTTTAGTTTTCAGGCATTTTTATGATGAACGATCCATAATAATTATTATTTCTTTTATAGAGTGCTTTAACAAATCGACTTTATTATTTTAGTGTAGATAGCAGTCGTTTGGTGGTTTTATGTGACTCATCTGATAAAATCTTAAAATCAAGGCTATAATGATAATGTTTTGATTCATGTTAACAGCAGTTACAGTACCTATAATAATTAAAAATAACTTATTCGTGTGTTTGGTGAACATTTTGTTGATCGAATTTAATTTTGAATATTTACTCTTTAAGGTTTTAGTACCGTATTTATCGTGGAATAGTAGCACATCATTGGGATGTTTGGTTACTAAGCAATAGAGAAATAAAAAAATTTTAGAAGTTGATTGAAGTTGGCTAGAAGTGCTAAAAATATTTATAATCATTTTTGAAAGTACCGGTATAGGCAAAGAATGTACAAGCTGAGAAAGAAAAGAAAACTGTGCTGAAAGACCTGACATTGATCAAAAACACCAAACCTAAGTGTAACCTAGTTGTAGGTTATAATAATAGGCCAATACCAGGTGTTCGAGAAAGCAATTTCCGATTTCCGCCTGTTATTAAAAAAGAAAAAAAAAAACTAACAAAACTAAAGCTTTTTTTTTGTTAATTCAATAAGTACGTTTTCCTCGTATAAAAAAATATGAAAATTTAACAAGTAACTTTTGACGGAAAGTACCTTTTCGGATACCCGGTATATTTTTTACAAGGCTGTTTTGAGATAATTAGTAAGTTGTACGTTAATTAAAATTTAAAAGCTATGACATTTTCGTTGCAACTGCTTTTTACTTGTTTTTGTGGCTTAATTCGTTGCTTTTTGCGCAGTGGAAGTTGTGTTAATTTAAATTTTAATGTTTCTTTTATTACTTTTATTCGGCTATTATCTAACTATTTTTTTTTTATAATGTTTTTTGTTTAATAACCGGAAACAAAAATAGTTTTAATGTAGACCTACTTCATTTGTGTGCTAATTTTTTTTTAAAAAAAAAATTCCGTTAACTAAGTTGATTACATTTTTCTCTGATTAAGTTATTTTTTAATAACCTTGAAAGCTGTACAGTACAGCAGTTTCTATTTTTTCTTCTGTTAATCGTTAAATTTGTGGTTGCTTGATGAATCAGTGTGATAAAAATAAAACCTTAGAGACGGTGGTAACTATTGATGATTGATAAGTAGCTAGTAGCGATCGATAGGTGATTGAATAGTAGAGAAGAAAAATGTCTTGATTAGTTTTTTTTTGTTGTTGTTGCGGTGTTTTGTACGGTTATCAAAAGAAAATCTAGGTTTATGATAAAGCTTAGAAGGCATCTTTACCAATTTATAATAAAATATGGTATACAACTTGAATAGATGTTAATTACGGTACAGTTCCATTGAAGATTGCTCCCGTTTCGAGACCACCTCAATTACGTTCCTCTGTTTTTTTTTTAATTTATTTGCGCCAGTTTAGGCAAAAATATAGTCAATCATTACAATTTCATCCATGTTCATCATACAAATATTTCATACCCGTGATCTTAATTTGATTAAAACACGCATATTTCGGCTCGCTCGTTTGTCTTATATTTATGTTCTTTCAATAGTAGACCACCTCTACTGCAAGATGGTGGCCACTCGTTTTCAATACATGTAGTGGTCTCTATTTCAAGACCACTGAGATGCTTCATGGTAGCATACAGCGCTCTTACGGGCAATGATTTTGTGAGTCAGCATTTGAGTGTTATTGGTTAGAATAATTCTTAATGCATTTACTGTACTTATTCTTTAAAGTACCGGTAATAGAATAATACTCCATTCAAAAAATGCTTACAGTAGTTAGAAAATTAAAATTTTAACGGCATAAAAATGTTTTTTTTTTAAATAAAAATTTTACTTGAAGACCAAACGGTTAGTGCCCACGGCGGTCTCGAAACAGAGGTTTCGCTGTTGCCTATTTAGCGGTTGACAACTTTTAATTTGTATTTTTTGTTTAAAAAAAAGTTTCTATAGTAACCACAATATGGGATGAAAAATACAAAAATAGACGTTCAATTTTTTATATTTAAATTAAGTTAAGTTAAAATTTAATTTTTATTTACTAAAGTCGGTACACTTTTGAGATAAAAAAAATCATGAGATCATACGCTTTGCTAATTTTAATTTTTTAAATTAAAAAAAAAGGACAGTAACTGTTATATTATTTCTATAAAATAATTTTCATCAACAGCAAAAAAAAAAAAATTAATTAAATTATTTAACTAATATTTCAAGTAGTTAACGATACAGTTTTTGAGCAATTTATTTTTATATGAGCAAATTTTCCATGCCAGCTTTTTCGATTTCATTTTGAAAAAAAAAAAAGACAACTCATTGCTGTTGCATGACCAGTTAATAAATAAATCTTCATTTTATACAGTACGTTTATGCGGAACAATAGTATGCGTGATATAAAAATTATGAGCACCAATGCGAGAACTATAAATTCACAGATGATTAAAATGTTATAATTATTACATTGATAATTTCACGGTGACACTTAATGTAACTTACGTACTTTCAATTTAATTTGAGATAGTTTTTTTTTTCATAGGTTAGACTATTGGAGTTGGCAATGTTATCTTCGATTAATTTTTATTTAATGTACATTTGCGTTCCATGACATCATTTCAATTAAGTCGGAACATGGGTTAAAAAAATAACTAATCAAAAGAAATTGCGGTAGATACAGTTGTTTGCTTTTTATTTGCTAATTGGTTAATGTAGGCTACATGTATTTGCTTCTTCCGATATCGCCAGTATTTGTCCCAGCATAATTATATGTATAAAATACAACAACATGGAGAAATTTTTTTCTCTTAATACAGTGCATCACCGCGTAGCTCACAAAAACTTTATATTGGTTTTTTGACGTTTATTTTATTGCTACTAAAAGATAATTGCACTAAGTTGATTGAAAAGTAACATCTAAAGAAGGGTTTTGGGTGGATAACGTGAGTTGAAAATTGGTTCTTTATTATTTCACCTAAAAACGTATACCGGTAATCTAAAAAAAATATTTAAAATTGATTTTACCCTGTTGGAAACACTTGTTTCCTTAAAAACCGTAACGTACATCAAGGTAATGGCAATACTGTACTACTAATTCTATTGAATTAAAAGCGTTTTTAAATTGCCATTTTGGCGTCGGTCAGTCGATAGAATACCAATGCTTTCCTTAATGGAAATAAACTACTATATTAAGCTGTTTTATTTTGTAACTTGCGCAGCGAAAGTAAATAATCATTAAAATTTGGTGTTTTATTAATACTGTGACATAATTTTTTTTACCGGTATTGTTGTTAAATTGAGCGCATATAAATATTTCACGTACTGCTCTTATTCAGGGTGAAACCACTTTGTTTTTGCATCAATACAGGTTGACAACTTGTCATTAATAATGATAATTCTGTAGTTACAGAAAAAAAACTTTGTAAATTTATAGGGATTGGCTAGACATAGCTTCCCTTCGAACTTTATGTTTGCCGGCAATGTTTACGTTCAAACAAAACAAACAGTCTCATTTTATATATTTTGCGTTAATGTTCACTGATGCTTGACAATTTTTATTAATTTACGCGACACATCGAGGGCAAAAAATGTAGTTTTTTGTTAAGTTACAGTATACGTAAAAACTAAACTTTGACAGCAATTTTGAAAAAATATTGTTAAATAAACAAATTCTTGCGCTTCATTTTAATCTTATATCTTCTAGCATCGGATTATTTTTATTATTATTATTTTTTTGATTTTACACTGAACTTGCAGGTTTACAAACTTTGTGACTAATCTAAGTTATAATACTGTAGTTACCGGTACCACGTGCCACAAAGAGATTATAAAATAGGTTCAAAAGGGGTAGCCATAATGACCTACTTTTTCAATTATTGTTTTTAGTTTAAAGTTTTGTCTTAAAACTGGTTCAAATACTTATTCTTGAGATCCGTTGGGTCTTGTTCAACAAAATAGCTTTTATTGCCATCAAAACATTAAACTCGCTTTGCAGCTTTGATCTAATTTAAAGGGTTTTCTTATATATAATTTGCGTCTGATGGCAATGGCATATTATTACCCTGCAGAAGGTCAAGGTGAGTTGCTGACACGAAATTCTGTGCCGCAATCATAATATACTTACTGAAAGTACAAATGACCTTAAACTGTTATGTTATGTCTATTGAGGCGTCTTCTAAACCGTAGTTTGGGCTTTGTCCTTTTCAATATTCACCATGTTGGAATCAATTTGACAAGCCGGGGAATCGTGCTCTTCTTCTTCGATGTGATTTTTCGAGTATTTATTTTCACTAAGAGCGTTCGTTCTATTCACGATTTGCTCTTTGAAATGCGATTTGCAACACAAACTGCCTCCTCCGCCCGTGGTCGTTACGATTGTATGATTGAAGGACATTCGATGTCTGGACTGGTTCCGGCTGCTTTTGTCGTTACTATAGCGCGTGTTATAAATTGGTCGTTTTCTCCGAAGATGAAAAGCACCGTAGATTAGTGGGTTCAACATGGAATTTGAAAGACCGAAAAAGAAGACTCCGGTAGTCATTTGTTCGGCAAAATAGTCGTCGGGTTGAAGGAAGATGAATACGATCATCATAACGTAATACGGCGTCCAGCATATGACAAAAGTCAACACAATAACTATAGTTAGAATGAGAGATTTATTTTTGGCCATGCGTAAACGCTTGACTCGATTTATCACGCTCGTTGAAGCCGCTCTTATGGGCATGATCGCACTCTCCTCTTTGCTTTCAAACGTGGAAACGCTGTCTGCGAATACAAAATGAAATTAGTCAAGCAAAAAATAAACATAAATGACATTGAATACCGGTAGGTGCATACTTTTGTAAGTGTTTTTGAGTAAACTTCAAATTTTGCGTTACCGGTAAGTTAGTTAAACGGAGAACGTCATTGGTGCTAACGCGCTAGAACCTAATGTAATTTTTTATTGTTATGATATGGCGAAATTGTATAGAGTGTCTTGGGATTAATTTCGGGGTATTTTTTTATTGCGGTATTTTGAAAGTGTATATATGTTTAGAGTGCAAAAGCGAAACATTTTAGGACAAAGTTTATATTTCCATATTTAAATTTTTGGAGAAGACTTCTATTAAGTAATAATACTTAAATTTTAATAGGCTGTAAATTTCTTTTACAATCGGAAGTTTTGGTACATTATGTGAAAAATTATGTCTAGTACTGGGATGTTGTTATGATGCACGTAAAATTTAATTTTGGTAAAATAAAATATTTTTAGGCAAAGTAGCGGACAATAATTATTATTATAAGAGCGAGTGATACAGGGAAAAGAAGCATTCAAATGATTTTTTAGGCGCTATCTGCTTTTTACATAAAAAATGATTTTGTCAAAACTTTGTACGTTCACGATAATAGTTTATAATATTTTATATTATCAAAACTCTAAACTATATGGTACATGTACTTCAAAAAAAGCCTTTAACCAAAAACCATAAATGTCATCTATGGTTTTTGGTTAAAGGCTTTTTTTTCTTAAAGTTTATAGCCGTAATAATTGCAGTAAAATCACTATGGTAGCGGAGTTTGAAATTTAACTAGCTCCTTTTATGTTGTAACCTCGATTTATTATAACCTCGATCTTAGCTGCACAATATTGGTTATTTTTGCTTTTGGTTTAAAGCGATGATAAACCGCAAAAGGGGAAATGTTTTTCGTGGTCGTTTATGCGGTCAGAACGAGTAAAGCTAACGGCAATTTATGATGTTAAAATAATCCACTCGGTCATTGTTGTTAATAATATTGATCCCATTCCTAAAATCTCAAAATCGGAAATAAATGAAAAGAATTTAGAAAATTATTTAAAAAAAAAAAAAAAACTCAAGTAGGATTATTTCAAATAGTCAATTTTATATTTCTATTTCTGTTCTGCCAACTAAAATAATATCGCAGTGGGGGAGGGGGAGGAGTGAATTGGGAACATGAGTTTCAATAACTCTTTTGAGAAAGCATTTTGAGCTTAAAATTGCCAGACGGAAAGATGTTTCTATTATTAATATAGCCTGTTAGAGGAAATAGTTTTGTAGAAAGCAACATACAAAAAAATAAATGAAAAAGTTACTATATAACTGAATACGGTGTCGTCAAAGAATTTGACATGAAAAGAATTCGTCGCGTTTAGAGAATAAGGGATGATGCTAAACTACGTTCATCTGCATAATCAGAGATTGATTGAAAAGTAGAATGTGGAAGTAATGCAAATGTTATTTTGATTATTTCGAGATTACATTTAGCAAGATCGCATTTTTTTTGTTGTTGTTATTATTGTAAAGTGAGAATAAGAAGAAAAAAAATAAGGTGAAGCTGGTAACTACAGGCTACGGTACGCGTGGCGTCACGTGACGCTTAGTGATTCCGAAAACAACAATCCAATTCCAATAAACAGGTTATTAATATGAAAAGGGTTAGATCGTGTCGTGCTTACAGATGTACTGTATTTTGTAAAGTTTCGAGAAATAGGTAGGATTAATACTAACTTGAAATGACGCGGAACATTGCGATGTATGTGGTTAAAATGACGAGGAGCGGAATGACGAACATGAGGAGAAGAGTGGTGGTTGTATACAGTTGTTCCTGCCAAGCCATGGTGTAAGAGCCGTACGTTACGCATTGGTAGAATTCTTCGCGAAACGGTCCAGGTTGAACACTAAAAACAAGCAACTTACCATACCATAAAATAGATTAGAAAAATTTATTGATATTACAGCTAGCGCGTAAAGCGATGTAAATATCATTATTTTAAGCGAATTTGCGCAAAAGGGCTTTCGGAAAGGATGAGATAATTTAAAGGAAAGTTTGATTATAATAAACATGTACGGTACCTAACGAAAGCACTCCTAAGTTTTCGGTTTAATAAATTATTTTGTGAATAGCGCCGAATACTGTAATTAAATTATTTATTTTCATTGTGAGTTTGTTTTACTTGGCTTTATATTAGTAACAAGGTTTGAAGTGGCGTCTGGAAACTTTTAATGGGAACTTAAGAGAGCATGTTTTAATAAATGAGATAAATAATGCACTCATTGTAGTTTTATCACGTTGTTTGAATGTTTTGCCGTTAAAATGTGAGACTTTGCAAAATTAAAAATATTAATTGAAAACGGAAATACTTGATATAGCCAATATGTATGCGAAAAAAAAGCTATTTATCTTCATTAAGTGTGTAATAATATTGCAATCAGGGCCGTGGCGCCGTGGTTGATGCGGAGATGCGAGTCGCATCAGGCGCCACCACTTTGGGCGCCAAATATTGTCGAACAATCTAATTATTTTGTACAAAAAAAGGGCTAAATTTGTCAATTTTTCTAAAACAAAATTCGCGCCTTGTAAGCTCGGCGCTCAATTATTACATAAATTAAATGAGAGGGGCGCTATTTTGAAGACTTGCATCATATTGAAAAAAAGTACCCCACGGTCCTGATTGCAATAAATTTTGAGGGTGATCTAAATCTTTTCCTAAGACTCAATTTCTTGTAATTCGATTTAAAGGATCCAATGTACATCGGCATTCGCCTCGTTTCAAACTCGCATTGTTATAAACGCTCGAAAATGATGTAGGATGAATGTTGAGTAGGCGGGCAATGATATTGACGATTTCATAAGTGATTGAATATTTTTGATTTTAATAGTACAGTAATCTAAAAATAAATGTTCATTAATTTTGCAGTTAAAATTTAAAACGAATAAATTTATAACTAAGAACTAATTTATTTTCAAAATTTCAAAAAATAAGTAATACCCTACTGTATTAAATTTGCTATACAGTACAGTATTTACGGTTTTAATTTTTTAACCGAAGCGAATATGTTTAGTTTGATGATTGGTTTTATTTTCTATAATTAATACAATATGCTATATTTTAAAAAATAGAATGCAGTCTAAACTGAACAGCAATTCAAAAACAAATTAATTTTGCATAGTCAACTAACTCTTTGACATGTTTTATATGCTCGAATAGCTCAATAATTATAATTAAGTTTAGATGCGACCAACAAAATTGCATAAAAGAAAGTGCGGCTCTTACAGTAATTATTGATGAAATGGTTGATTCGCTTCTTGAAAGTTGAATCATTAAAAATTCCCAAACAAATATGGGCAGTCATTTGAAAACAAGTCTTTGTTCTTTTGAAGAGATTTTTCTTTTTACGTTATTTTGATGGAGCTTATATTCGAAGCTTTTCGCTAAATGATGCTTTTGAATGCGTTTTAATTGGCATATTACGTACTAGGTTAGTTGTCTTTAAAATGTCATTTTTAATTCTAAAGAATTTTCGCCTTACTTAGACTTTATTTACATCTCTTTATCATGTTAAATTACACTCAATGAATTGCGTGTCACCGACTATTCGATTAACCAAGCGCGGTAAAAATGCTTAACCATTCCTTATAATGTACTGGCAAGTAGCCTACATGCATACCGTGCGAGTATAACAAATTTTATTGCCTGTTAGTGATCGAATTACCTATAACGCATACTGCGCACATAAAAATAACAAGCCAATTTTTTAGAAAGGCTTTTGAAAACTCAATATCGTTTGTTCAAATAGTTAGCAAACGATGTTGATCTAAAGATAAATTTAAAAATAGAAGGATTTTTGCTAAGCAAATAATGGTAAAACTAGCGAATCGTGAATTTTAATCAAAAACATGAGGAATGAAAAATCTTAAATTCGTAGAATTATTATTATTTTTTAATAAAATACTACGAATAAAAATTAAAAAAAAAAAAAAAATATGCATGTATGCAGTTTTGCATCTATTTTTGTAACATAGAGTGGTGTATGTAATATTAAAAAGCGGATTTTTCAGTCATTTTTTGAGAGTTTGTTTGATGTTAAACGTGGTATGCAGCATTTCTTTTTCTAAAATCTAAATTAAGCGCCTTTAATCATGATTTTAAAATCTTGTTTACAAAGAGATTAAATTTCTCAAACAAGTTTTTGGCAGAAACTTTTTTTTAGAGCACTATTCCAAAACTGAAATTTCAGGATTAAAATTAATATTATAACTAGATGACTTGGAGGCAACGAAATATTAAGTTTAAATCAATAAAAAGTAAGGCGCTGTAGAATGTCATTGCTGATGATATTATATGGGAAAGCACAGTTAAGTTAACAGATTTTTTACAGATGGAGGAACATCGGATTTTATTAGATTATGCTGGTTTTTTATTGAATTTTTATTTTTTTTTAAATTGCGCATCCAAAAAAGTTCAGCGTTCAGCGACACTATGTGAACAGTTACTATAGAATATAGAGATCTAATAAAAGTTTATTGCATATACTTTACATGTGAAGTATGAACTTCAAAGTGTACGATATAGGTGAAACGGAAAGGATAATTTTTTAAAGATAACGAAGTTTTAGAGGGGAATGCATAAATCTAGCCTATGCGCACCGCACCTACTTTTGTGGGTTTATGTCGGTTTTTCACCGCCATTTTAATTTATTAAATTTCGCAGTTTCTTTATCGTTTAGCTGTGACTTACGAGATTTACTCGTGCCTACTTTTCCTACCAAAAATAACTTAATTTCAAATTCTCGACTGCAATGTCATGTTTCAAAAAACAAAATCAATCATTTTGAATACTGCAGTACATGTACTGGAATACTGTATTATGTTGTTTGTTTTTTTTTGAACACGTTACTGGTGTTATTTTCAATAAGGACATTTTTGCATCTTTTAAAAAAAAATTTCTTTAGCGGAACTAACAAAATTTTATTACCGGTATTTTTGTAAGGAAAGATACTTATAAAAAATTGCCGTAATTGTTTTATTACTTGACATTTTTATCTGAAACTAACAACATTTCATAAGTTTATTAGGAGATAAATTTTGATAAAATTAACATTTTGTTTTTGTAAGGAAAGATACTTATGAATAATTATCACAATTATTTATTCCTCGACATTGAATTATCAGTATTAATACAAGTATAATATGAAGATACATGTACTGTACGGTAGCTAACTTTTTTTTAAAAGCAAAATAATACAGTTTCTACCGTTTGTAAATTAAAATATTTTTATACGAATTTTAATACTTTAGATTTTCTTGGTGCATTTTAAAAAACGAAAAAGTTATTAAACTAATTATTTGAATATGCAGTATTTTTAAATGGGTTTGGGTATGTTGAATACGAATAATAGTTGGTTACTATTGTATTGCTCATCCTTATGTGGTTATCCTCTATATAAATTTGTACAAATGTTTAAAAATTCCTTTGTGCGATCATTTTTGAAACTTATAGTTTCGCAACTTGTAAATTAAATTTTTAAAAACATTTTATTATCAATAAATCAACATCGCAAAAGGAGGAGAAATTTAATGCGCAGAGGACAAAACTTTGTTAGAATTCTGGATTGCAAAGGTCTTACCTGAGGGAGGCTAAATATGGCGCTGAGGAGCCAAGCCGCCGCAATTTGAGCGTTGCACAACTGTTGAGCTTCTTTCGATTTGATGGGGTACTTGATGGCTATATATCTGTCAATTCCGATTAACACCGACACGTAGGTTGACAAATATAAACTAAACATTTGTATGTATTTGACAAATTTACAGGTGACGGTATCTGCTTTCCATTCCACGGTAAATGTCCACACGGCTTCTCCGGTGGCGCAAAAGACCGAAACGAAAACGTCGGCCAATGCCAATTGAAAGATGAATATGTAAATAGTCGATCTGGTTTGGCGTTTACGTAACTGAATACTTATGAGCGTGGCTAAGTTTCCACCGAAAGAGACTAGGGCTATGACGAATAAAACTACCGTCTTCACAATCGCCGTATTGCTTAAAGTAGGAGCCGGGGGTAGGGAAACGTTATGTGATGTCACGTTTTCCAAAATTAGATCTATGGTTTCCTCTTCGAGAGCGTACATTTCAGTAGTTGCTTCTTCCATTTTCTAAAATATTTATAAGCTTTTATCAATACAATAAAATACAATACATCGTATATAAAAACCAAAAAATTATTGAAACGTTTTTCAATATCCCATTTCATGCAGTTTTGATAGCGTGTGATTGGCATGCACGAGTACAATAATTTAAAAATGCCGCTGAGATAAAAGACAGATGTTTTTAGCATTAAAAAATATTGATTTTTATTAGTAATAAGTTCACGTTGTTTATGTTTTTTTTTTCTTTCTCAAATTCGTATAGATTATTTCAATACAGTAAAAGCTTGATTGATTTTGAATCTTCTTATTTTAGATTTAGAATGAGTAGGCTTACATTTTTAAAAATCTATAAAAACTGTAAGAATTTTATTCCATAGTTCATGCTGTTTAAAGACTAATTTTCATTGTTAGTTTACAGTTGAAAATTATAAAAGTTTTATAGCACGTTCCTGAAATATTAAATGGTAGATGCTGTCTTAATATTGCTTATGTTGTAATATGAATTTTTTTTTATGTTGAATGTAAACCGAGATTGCGTTCATTCATTATTCAGGTTATATAGGGTATCATTAATGGTGCTAGAGTAACGTAATGTTGAAATCAGTTGGTTGAATGTGTGCCAACTGTTCCATCTTTTGAAAGTTGGTATCATCATCATGCTAACAAGGATATCAGACTTATGATACTATCATGCAGCTATCATCATGCTTTGTAAAATAGCATAAAAATGTCTGTTAAAAATAGTTTACTCCGCAATATCGCGCAACTAGGCTAACAAAACTCGAGGGATCAGATTTTATTAAAAATATGAGAATTCTTCTTTCAGTTCTCAAAAAAAAAAAAAAACTGTAACTGCGTAACTGGATCACATAATTTTAATGTATATAATTCCTATTATTGAGATTTAATGCGGTTTTTTTTTTCATGGTTATTGTTTTTTTTTTAGATAGCAATGCGAGGGTTTTTTGTTCAGTTTCTAGAAAAATAATTCGTTGCGTGCACAAAACATTTATTTTTTCTTTTTGCGAATGAGCTTTGTTACGTGGGAAAAACGACAATAGCAACTACAGGTTTCATCTTTTATTATGGTTCGGATTTTTTTTTTTTTTTTTTTTTAGCATTTTTTGTGAAGACGATAAGTGTTGTAGGAAAGGAATCGCGTTTCCACATCTATTTACGTTAGCGAAAATCTACTTTACAAATTACTTTTCTTAACTTGGTTTGAAGAATATTAGCCAGATGGAGTTTGTGCGATTTTTTTTTATCTACAAATAAATTGAATTGCCACTTTTGATAGTAATTAAATTTGTAAACTTTTTTAAATGTGGAAGACGGTACGGCGATACATGTAATGCTTTTTTAATTTTGTTTAAAGACACAACTTTATGGGTTTCAGATCGCAGCTGTTTGCTGTTACTAATAATAATGCAAATTATGCTTTAGAAAAACTAATTAGCAAAATTACATGTTCTTCACATTTACATTTTTTAAAATCATTTAGAAAGCAGTGTTAATGCAATTAGAAATGGCGCCACTGCTATTAATTTTTAAATTGGAAATAGAATTACTAATTATACAATCAATCGGACTAACTTTGATCTTTTTATTTGCAGAATTTACATTTTATATGTTTCTACATACTGTATCTAATAAAAGATTGTAAGTCAGCCAACTAGCCACATATTGTTAGCTGTGTGAAAAATAATCATTACATTTTAACCCGGTGCAAAGTTACCGCAGCAGCTGGGGTATAGCTTTGCACCACTAGTCAAAATTCAATGCAAAATGCTGAATTTTATTTGGTTATTTTCTGCTCAGCATTGGTTTTATTCTTTTAACGGTCCTAGAGACTCGATTTTCATAATAATAAGGACTCGATCGATACAATATAAGAAATGAAAGGCGATATACCTGTAGATTCGGAGCAGTCGGTAGAGAAATTTAATAGGGGGGTGGGGGAATGACGGCAGCACAAGGATACTTCGAGGTCCGAACATCACTCAGAGATATTAAAGAAAGGGGTCAGCTGTTCCGTAACTCCGAAATGTCTGTTCTCTAACTCAAAAGAATGGGTGGTTGGAGCCCTGCGATTGAGTGCTTTCTTTGGGTTAGGCGACTCTGAATGTGACGATTGTCAACTATCATTTACGTAATATAAAAATACGTGCACTGTGTACTGGATTGTTTCTCAATGTTTGCTGATCGAGGGACACAATGTGACGCAAAATTACCCAGTAGCTCAACAACGTTTTCGTTCGACATTGTTTTTATAATTACCGTATTATACTGTATACTGCACCGCCTCAATACTTGTTTTTGTGTCCTGATCCTATTTTACCACAGCATAAGCAAATGTAATGCATTTCTTATGCTAAATTGAACGCTATTAGAAAATAAGCAAGACCGTCTAACTTTTTCTATTAGATTTTATTTGTAAAAATTTAAAGGTCTTAAACGTATTAGCTTTGCTCAATGAATGTTTACACGTTTCTCTTATTTTAAATTTGTTTTGCAATGTATTATACATGTTGATATTTTAACTACAGCACGGTATGCTGTTTTTTTTTTTAAATCAATACAATTTTTCCACGTAATTAAAAACATTAAAATAAAAGATAGGCCTAAGTGTGATTCATGAAAGCGCTGAAATTTTGACGAAAGATGTACCAATAGTGTAGTTCACTAACGTGGAAAATATGGTCTAATTTTGCAAGTGCAATGTTGTGAGAGCGAATCTAAAACGCGTCGTGGCAACTTTCCAAATAGTCAAAATAATGATGTCCTGGAAATGTAAATTTTACTACCGGTACTGTTGCAACAACATTTTGTTCAAATTCATTCGCGATGATAACGGTGCATGACGACGGTGCGCCAATTTAACTTTCGACTCAAAAATCACTCCCGTCAAATGTGATGAATCTTAAATATTCCCCTTCCTCCCCCCCCCCCCTTTTTTTTGTATTTATTTTTACAACTACAGTATAAGTATACAAAATTCAAAACTTTAATGTTACAAATTGCGTTAGTACTTTCAGTTGAATTTATTTGCTAAACAAAATCATTTATTACGTTACAGTGTTCACATTATTATTTTATTCAGTTTTTGCTATACGCGAACACTACTTTAGATATCTTGCTTGAAGTTTGAATTACTATGTATTTATGTATTATTTTTCTTTTCTTTTTTTTTTTTTTTAAAAAATATATATATATGATCTTTTATTTATTCAATTTTGCCCCATCTTAAATAACAATGTCATAAATCAAACATACAGGTTAAAAATGGTTTTTGCTATTGCTTACACAATACCCACATTTATTGCCTTACACAAAATTATCATTAACTATACGAAACAGATGTTAAAATTATTTTTTTTTTATATGTTATTGTTATATCGAAAGAAATATTCTTTATATTATATAGCATAACAGACTATTATAAGAAAGTAGGATTGAAACTGTCATTTTCTCGATCAATCGATAATGTCGTAATGATTTAGTTGTTTCGTTGCGTGATATACCAGCTTCGAAAATAAATCAATTGGTGTTGAAACTTTTAAAAGTCAAGTTTTTTGTATTTTAAGAACGCCTAGAGGGGATTTTTATTTCTCTTTTCACTAAGTTCTTTTTAATTGATTGACGCATTAAACATTATTACGATAGGGTGGATGAAATTGGCGCGATAGTAGATGCAATTAATTTTGACTTTTCGCTAAGGTTTATTTATTTTTATTGTTCTCTTTTTAACGCGAACTGCTGGCAATCTGAACTCATAGTTGTTTACGTAATTGAGTACGATTGAACGTAATCCAATTTGAAATAAATGAAAGAAAGAGACGTGCACTCGTGATAATAATAATACGTACAACACTTTCGACTTTAATTGCCCTCTTATAAAAAAAAAAAAAAAAAACAACGATTGAATGGCTTTTCCATACGAATGAGATTTAACAAAAAAAAAAAATGTATTGACATCGATAAATGAATGGAGTTAATTTATTCGTGATTTGTTTGATTTTTAACTACTAAGGAGAAACTAAATATGCATACAAATATATTTAAATGAAACTTACCCGGCTTTCTTTTCATTCACAAACTGAGTTTTCCGTTAGATGAAAGATTTATTTTAATCAGTGATTTTACGGATCTTTTAAAACTTATCCTCATTTGTCGATCGATTACTTATTAGAATGTGTTTTCATCCGGAAACCAAATTTAACTTGGCTTTGCTTTTACCAACTCTCTAGCGGGGAAAAAAAAGATATATATTTTTTTAATACAGTTGGTCGCTTGTTTGGTTTTTTTTTCTTTCTCGTTTCCTTCTTTTCTCTTTCTTCTTTGGAACATTGATTTGGGAACCCCGAAATTGCAAACTATCGGTCGCCTTGACAAAAGTGTGAATGCGCGCTTATGAAAGTTGAGACGAAAGGGAAGAGCTTTTTAAAGTGCTCTACAAGTCAGAGTGTGCTAAGGTACCGCTTGCCGCGCTATTTCGGTAGCCCAACATTTGATTATCGAGCTGTTACGTCGCTTTCTCCTCATTGGTTCACGCAAACATTTTACGGACTGATCATCTAAAGGCGTAAAAATAAAAAAAATAATAAAATGTAAAATCCATTTGTATTGCAAAAAACGAAGAGAAGAAGAAGAATTTGAGAGATTAAATGACAGGGTATTTCAATTTTGTTATGTTTCAAAAAACTTACCATAAGTTCACTCGTAAAAAAAAAAAAAGATAAATATGTTTATGTTGTAAGTAAATAAATACTTCATATAAAATTTTGTAAATGTCGGAAGCAACATAATGAAGATCTAAAATAATTGATATACTTAAATTTCAACTTAATAACTTGTTTTTTTTTTGATAAATAGTTGTGAAACAATAATTGATGCTATAAAATAATGGCGTTATAATTTACACTAGGCCCTACTGCGCATTTATATTGCTACATGGCCTGAGGGCTTGAGCCCAATGATCGATTTCTAAATAGAATGTGTGACACTTTCAATTTGGTTAAGCGATTACGTAGGAGTAAGTTTAATTTTATGAAAACTTCATTTTAAAAATTTTATAATAAGGATGCGCATTGACGCGATTTTGGTTAGGTAAACTAGTTGACCGAAACAGCACTAATTTTGTCGAACGCAAACTATCATACGCCTTTGGGCTGCATTATTAATTTAAATTAATATTAAACGGTGCATGAAACGGTTGTAACCTAGCATGCATGCTATTTTTATAAAAATTAGTATATTAGTTTACATGAAATTAGCGGCAAAGGAGAAATGAAATTATGCCCTATTTTATGAAAATTCATCAAAAAATAAAATTAGACATTTTCTATTGAAGTCGGTAAAAGGGATACCTACCGGTATGTAGCCTATGCTCATTTAGTACCGGTACTCGTACAGTATCATGAAGAATGAAATATGAGCATGTATTCACATTGATTGCTTAATATAATTTGATATTAAAATTTGATAGTGAAATTTAATATTAATTTTTTTTAGTGCAGTACCGGTATTATAATTTTTTCAGCATTTTCATGTGCTCTGTGACATTTGCTGTGCCATTGCGAGAGACTCTGATAAGCCATTGAATTCCAAACAACCACCATATCAACCATTGTTTACAACAGGGTAGCCTATGCATGTGGTCTATTGCTCATTAGTTTTGGCAGTCCGTTGATTTTTTGAGACATATTAAAAATATGAAAATCAATTTTTACTTCAAATATTAAAACTTTTCAGTAGCCAATTCTTAAGGCTAACAATTTCAAATACTGTATACAGTACTTAAATTTATAAATTAACATATTACAATAATTTGTTTATAAATGCCAAATTAAAACTTCACCTTCGAAATGCATTTTGTTAAATTATTTACCTACAGTAGCTAAATAATTATTTTTTTTATGTCTTGAAATAGGTTGGAAAATGATCCAATAACAGTTTGTTTAAATAAAAAAAAGACAAATATTTGCTAAGAAATGGTCCAATAACTATGCATTCATAAGTTTAAAGCATTTTAAACAATTGGGTGTTATGGCGCTTGTTCAGGAATGTTCAACATCTTCTCAGCGCCCTCTCTCTTATCACGATCTTACATGTATGCACCGATGGAAACATGATTTCTCTCTCTCCCCCTTCTTATTAGTACAGAATTCTAGATGAAATGAACTCACAAAAAACGAAAGTTTTCACTGTGCTTATATTTTACCTATTTTCATATTAAAAAAAAAAATGTGCAGTAGCTGTTTGTTCACATTCGAAGGCAGTATTTATGCATGTACAGGTATTACTATTTTTATTCATTAATGAAATATTCGTCAAATTAAAAAATCTATTAGTTCTGAAAGTTTGACTTTGGCAAGAAAAAAATGGCTTACCAGTATTACAAAAATCAATGTCAGATGCTGTGCGTATTTTTACCCTTTTATTGAAAAAACAAAAATAATCAATTATATTAAGCTTAATAATGTTTCAAATTTGATATGTATTTTTACTGTCGACGATGGCATGTATAGCAAAGCTAATCAAATACCGGTACTGTATTTTTATATCTAACATTTTTAGCTTTGTATTTTTTTCTCGTAATAATATTATCTAACTGATTTTTAATTTAAATGTTGCTTTCGTTTCAAGATTTTTTTCGATTTTAATTACTTTTTCTTCGTACAGTATTCACCATTTTGCTTTTCCTTTTAAACGTTATTTATTTTAAGAAACATTGCGCGCATATTTGACGGATTAGATAAAGCCATATTATTTACATATTTGCGTCGTTCTATCTGCAAGAATAAACCAAATATTTGTTGTCGATGCATTATTAATTAAATTGCGATTTTTGGAGGGAAAAAATAATTGGTATTTAGCTGCAAGGCACTGTTAGACTAATGAATCGTTGGAATTGTTTAATTAATTATCGAATTTTAATTACATGTACCGTATTTTTTACTAAATAAAGTTTTAATTACATGCATATAAAACATTAGATTAAAAAATAAAATTAATTTTTAGTAAGTTCACAAAGTAGCCTACATAATGAGTGGAAACAAATACTTGTGTTCGTATATTGTTTTACTAAGGCTTGACAGCGCTGTTGTAAGTAATTGAACGTTATAAATAGTAACATTAATGTAATTAATCAATCTTATAATTAATTGACGAAGTAAAAATTTAATACAATAACGATAGAAGTAGGCTTTCGTAAAGAAAAATCTCGAGACTAAAAAGAAAAGGTAGGATTAAAAGAAATACAAAGGTACAAAGCATTAAAAAAATTAGACTTATTGCTGCTGAAAAACCTTATCAGAATGATACTGTAGGGGAAAAACTAAAAAGAAAAATGTGGGGGTTTTTATAAACTGATTGCTAAAAATGAGATGATATCGGTAGTTAAAAGCTGCCGCGGAATTTAAAAATAATAATGTGTTTACTTTTACTTTATTTACTTTGTTAACTCCCGTTGATGGTTTCTTTTTTAAATTGTGGCATGTCATTTTCTAAAATATACAGTATTTTTTTTTTTACATTAAAGTAGATTTAAGATTATTACATTGGGTAACGATAACTATAACGACATACAGTGTAATGGTTACTTGCCACAGGTAAGGCTCTCAATACTACTTGTATTAACGATACGATATGTTTTTGGGTTAGTGTCGGAAAAGATGAACTTTTTTTAGAGCAGTTCATCACAAGTTATTTGACTCAAAACAACATTTTATTGATTATTGAAAATTAAGAAAAAGTAAAATTGATGTTGAATGGATTGTAACAAGAATGTATTATAATCTGGTTGCAGTTGAGGCATAGTATCCGGTAGTTATCCGGTTTAACACAACTAAATGGACAGACCAATATTATTGTGATGATAAAGTGAGCCGGAGAAACAGAGAAATAACAATAAACTAATACTGTAATTATTGTTTGGGTTGCGTTTTTATTTTGTTCAAATTAATATTCTAAAAATAAACCTCATTATTTCTAAAGATAGAAAGGAAAAGTTTTGAGATTATTGAGCTTTCTTTTTAATAATTGCTTTTACAGTAGCGTATTTTTTTTTATTTTTTAAGTTCCGGTATAAAAAAAATTTAATCACGTTTTTTTTTTTCTTCTTAATAATTTTCTAAAGGTAGACTAAAAAAACATTTCGCATCAATGGATTTGATCCGAGCTTCAGAAAAGTATCTCGGTGTCGTTGCATAGGAAAAATTGTTGTTGTTTTGGTCGCTCAGCATAGCAGTGATGACACAATGATGACATCGGTACACAGTTGAAATATAGTGTCCGTAAAGATAAAGTATAGTTTTGAAAAATTAATAACTAAGTCAATTTTTAAGGAAAATGGATTTTTT
>JAQGAZ010000462.1:0-60776 GCA_034692225.1 Polydesmus complanatus | reverse complement strand
ACGTGATTGCGATAACCAATCAGAAAAATCTCTTACCATGACCACTCTCTTGCCCAAATATCATATAGGCTCTCTAAAAAACGCGGAAAAGAATTACGCTATTTTTAACCGCGAAGCGACACAGATGTCATCTTCTCGGTGCATCATTCTGGCAGCTGTCAATTCAAAGCAAGTTTTTGAAACCTTTTTTTTTAGTAAATTAATGGAATTAAGGAAAAGTGTTTTTATTAACGATGAAGTTAAGTTAGCGATTGTTTAAAAAATATGAATGAGGATTCATACAATCATTGAATGTAATGTTATTAAAGAGTAGTGTAAGATGGCTACCGGTTTTGCAAATGTCAACTTTAATTTCATCCTAGTGTAAAAATAGGGCATCAAATTTAAGCAATTCAAGTAATTTCTCTAAGAAAAGACCATCTTAGGAATTACAATGGCTACTCGTGCGGCTACATGTAAGTACACGTCACATTTTTCGCTCATAATGTTTATATTTTTATGTAAATATGGGATAGTGTATTATGTAATTGACTCTGTCGTTATGTAACTTAGATTTCGAAACGAAATTTTGTAAATTTGTTTTAAAAAAAAATATGGCTATCATTATTAAGAAGAACAATATAAGATCGATTAGCACTTTTAAAAATCTTAATTTATTACAGTTACTGCAAAAATTCATACGTTGAGCGACTACCATTTCCGCATTCGACATGGGATTTTGCCTCAACCGTCTGGGATTGATATTGCAAATACGCTGAAATATTTTTCACAAACATTGCTTAGGTAATTCGAAATAATTATAATTTTGAAGACGAAATGTTACTTAAGAAGATGTCGTTCAGTGTTTTGAAGGATATACCGAGTATTCCGGTAGAAATGATGAGGACAAAATCTCAAGATCATGTCAGGCTCGGTTTGTTTCCCAATTTGGATTACAAAGGGCTTCATTATGTTATGGTACAATTGGTAGAAATTATTCCTTTAATGCAACAAGGAGTTCATGGTTTGTTAGAATAAAATTAATAAATGTCTATTTAACATATAATATGTTTAATACTTGCGTTGTTTTAGTTTTAGGTCAATCTCTTCTTCACACCATGGTTTGCTTGGTGCCCTTTTTAGAACATGATCTTATCGACATGTTGCCAAATCTGGTGGCTTCCACTGTTACTATATTTCCAGTTTCTTTGCATAAAGAAATAATTGATACATTGTGCAATCATTTGCTACCGTATTCTATAAGTAATTATACTAAATTATATACATTACTGTATTATACATCTATTTTGATAAAATGAAAAAAAGCATTTTGCATTTCTTGTAATTGTTACAGCTGATGGCGACAACTTGGACAATCGAAACTACGCCGTTTTATCGGTTTCTTCTATAATGATGACTGTTTTTCAATACTCCAAGGATCCGCGTATGTTTAATATTGCAATATTAAGTGCAGTTTGAAATAATATGCGATTAGATAATTTGTTGAACATGCGATAAAATAACTGCAATCGTTCCTAAAGTTAAAACAAACGAGCATTTAAGGTTTTCTAGCAATAACATCTTATTTTTTAAATTTTTATTTTAGTTCATCATTGCCAGCTATTAGAGTGTTTGATGAGTTTAAAACGAGATATAATTAAAGATTTATTGTGCATAATTGCTCATGGAACTGTCGTAGCCAGAACTCCAGCAACTGCTTTATTGTTTTTGTATTGGCCATCATTTATTCCGGTCAATTACGATCGAAAAGCAAATCAGAATAATTTGCTAGGTAGGCTTAAATATTTTTTGAATAACTTGTTTAAATTTTATCTATTATTTAAAAAAAACAATAAAATAAATGTAGGTTGGAAGCCACTTATGTGCCAAAGAGAAAATTGTTTAAGTGGTAACAATAATGAAGCAATAAAGGTTTATTGGGATAATAGTAAATTAATGGGTTATATTGAAGAAACTTAAGTTTATATTTTAAACAGATGTGTTTAGATCCAGCAATTGCCATTGGGACCGGGGACCATCCGCCGCCGTTGTTTATTTGTCAAGGCTGTTGTGATCAAATATGTTCGGAAACGGAAACCACTCAATTGGTGAATGTGCTTCTTCCAATGGAACAAATTTCTTTGAATTGTGAAAATAAAGTATAGTATTTTTAAATATTTTTTTTTTAGAAATTAATATGTTTATTATAAAATTTACGGTAGAGTTGTAAATCAAACGATAAAGCAGCCGTTTGCACTTGTTTTGCTATCGAATGTGCTTGCCATAATGGGAATAGACCAATACGATATTGCCTTCAGTGTCATACTATCAAACACAACAATCGACGTGGCAGCAATCATGTTTTTCACATGGTTCCTGTTAGTTTAGGAAAATCTGATCCTGAGATGTTGATGTATTCAATGGAAGCTATTGTCAGGTTATTTCCATTGATCTCTAATTTGCTTTTGCATCTTTATTTTGCTTATGTTTATATTTCGATAGCTTTATCTTATCTTATCTTATTTCGATAGCTTGTTAAAAGAAGCTCAGCCAATAGCTGATAGAAATTGTAAAGAATCTACCGATCATCATATTCGAGCAACACTTTTAAATCCAGAAGATCAAATAGATTCAGCAATTTTAGAAGAACGGCGGATGTTAAGTCGCTATGGTATTTACTTGTTAGTTGTCCTTTGCTCTCCAGAAGAAGAAACTTTACCGGTAATAAATTTAACACTTAAAATGAGTTATATTATAGTTGCAATTATATTTTTGTTGTAGGAAATTCTAGGTCGAATGTTAGCTATGCTTTTTCAATGGTTTGACGCGACCGCATATTTCAGAGATAGTAATTTTATTTTTGAAGTTAACGGTCCATTTTTATTAATTTTGATTTTTTTTGTTTGTTTTCAAAGTAGATCAATCGGGTGGTTTGCTCGAAAGACTTAAATCTGAAGTAACTTTTAATTATTTTTTTTAATGTACCGGTATGTATTTATTTGATATATTTTTCTAATTGCAGTGTATTCAAAAATGGTTGGCTAACATTTGTAAAAATCATTTTGAGGTTTTTGTTTCTTGTCTTTTGCCGCATCCTCCAGATTATGCTAGAGTTGGTGGACATTGGTAAAAGCCATAATATTTTAAAATTAGTTTTGAAAAGATTTAAAAATCGCATTTATGCACAAATAGGGATACGGTAACAAGTCGCACAGGCCACATCAAGGAAGGCTTCAATCGATTGTTTTGTTTGGTACCCTATGAAATTATTAATTTAGAGGTGCGTTACTTTTATGTGGCAATTCATAAATTAAATAAGATTTGAATATTTTGTTATATTGAATTTGTAATTGTTTATTAGGTTTGGGATTATATAATGGGTCATTGGATGGAAGCAATTAGAACAGAAGTTCCAGAACAAGAATTAGGCGAATTAAAAATGTTATTAAGGTAGATTTACTTTAAAATGTACGGTAGTTTATAATGATACGAGTACATGTATATTATTTATTTTGTATTATTTTAGCAAAGTCTTAGATCCTGAAATGAGCCCGTTGGGATTTGACGCGCACCATATGTATAGATTTTTTTCAGTTAGATTTCAGAATACTACTGCCCTTGTTCAAGAACAAGCTCTTAAATGGCTTCAAGTAAATTTGCTTTCCAAAAAGATAAATTGTTTCGATTTTTTTAAAAAAATATTTTTCTTTAGATTTTATGCGAGTTAGATGTAGTTGTTCCTCTCAGTCTTTTATATTCAATGTTTAACGATGGTATTCAATCAATTAAAAATGGAGGAATTCAGGATTCAAAACCTACAAATTACAGAGGTCCTCCAAAATTTGCCAATAGCGTTATATGTATAAATAAGATTATTTTGCTTTTATCAGACAAGAAAATATTAATTTTTAATTTTTAGCTAACGAAGATGCTTCCGATGAATTGCAACCAACTTCATCCGTTTCAAGCGGAGAAGTTCCTGCGAAGCCCACTCAATCGCATTTGGACTCTGAAGCAAATATATCTTGTTTTGTTCTAATGCTTGATATATTATTGAAACAGGTTTTTAAAAGTTTAATATTAGGCTTATTATATATGATAATAAAATTAAAAGCTTATTTACACTGTAGTTGGAACTTCAAGAGGTTGATCTCTATCAAGGATTAGATCATATAGTTTCCAAGGAAAATTTAGCTCTTTTGCAAGAAATGGTTAAGGCTCCTTGGGCCGGAAAGCACACATGCCAAGATGAAGATAGTTACGAGTGCAATTTTTGTGAATATTGTACAATTTTTTATCAATTTTCGTTGGAGCTAATTGAATTTATAAGTCCAATTGCTGAAAAGCCTGATTTATCAAAGGTTTGGTCTTAAAATTATTTATTTTAACTTAGAAATGCAATGCAATTATTTGTAGTTTAAAGTTACTGAGCAGGATATCGAAATGGATGAAGGAAATCACCACTCCAGGTTATCGCAAGACGAATCCTTTGCTTGTAAATTTGAAAATGTAGTTAAACCAGAAGTGTCCACGAAAGAAGTTGATTCAAGACCAGAGAGTCGGGAAATCGATTCTTTGAGCGCGATACCTATTCTGACCGCTACCGTTCAGACTGTGCTGGATACTGAACTTCACACAGTTTCACTAATACCAACAGAAGAAGTTGTTAAGGCTGTTGCTAATGCCGTCACCTTGTCAGAAGTTGACGTCGGTATGCACGTTTCTTTATTTTTAACGTTTACATTGATTTACATTCGAGTATATCGATCAAAGGTTTGGCAAAAGTTTGTGTTGCTCAAGCGACAATTGTGGATGAAAATGAACAACCTGTTTCTGCCACTAGAGACACGACTAGCGATGAAGAGGGTTCGTTTTGGCGAACCACTCAAGGGAAATTTAAATTTACTCTGGATGAACTTCCGCTATCACTTCAATATATTTACCTTTTACTTAAAGTAATAGTATTTGTCAGTTAAACAAATGTTTATTGTGTATTAATTAAAAATAATATTGGCAGGAATTGGCAAAATTTGAAGAAGCTGATGTATTATACCATGTATTAAGTTGTCTGAGAGTTTTATTTTTTAACGCCGAATGTTTAAGTAAAGCCGCTAAAGAAAATCGAGGATTTTTAATTTGGACTCAAGAGAATCTTCTAATCAATAAGTGAAATTCATAATTTTTTTAATATTTAAAATTTTTAATTTTTTTGGTTTCTTTAGTTTATGGAATCAACTTCAATTAATTCATTCTCACGTAGCCCAGATTAGCGTACAATTGTTGCTTCATTGTTTAACGTTACCATCAGGAGCTGACACGTTTTGGAAAGTTTTGGAAGAAAATTTTCACAGCGACGATTGGAAAACAAGATTTGCAGCAGGTTGTTTTTGATAAAATTTTTTTAAAATTTAACTTAATAGTTATTGTTGCTGGGGTTTTTTTAAAATTGTAGTGGAAAAAGTTACTGCAATTGGACGATTTCTAGATGTTAACGTAGTATACCATTGCCAGTGGGTTCAAACATCAATGTCCAACGCATTTTCATACCTTATTAATTGCTTAGACGATATTAGCCCTCATGTTTCAGATAGGACATCTTTATATTTAGACACCATACAGAACTCATCTCTTAAATGTCTCTGTTGGTGTCTTGAAGTACAATTCGATTCTGTTATTATTGATCGACCCATGATTCTACAGACATTGTATCAATTATACAATTGTCTACCTAATCGCGCAGTACTTACTTGGGATTTCTTTCTTAATCGTTTTGATACTTTATATTTAGAAGCTCAAGTGAGCTTGGAAAAGAGTGGAGATATTGCTTATCCAAAAGGTTAAAATAGGATCTCTATTTATTTCAAGTAGTTATAATATTAATCTTTTATGTTTTTAGATTTGAAAAACTCAGATTCGAGTAGTGATGTTTTTACTCAGAAATTGAATCGTGCGCATGAAGCTATTAATCACTTTGGGAATCATAGTGTTAGGAGCCTTAGCGCCAGTCTTGGGCCTAAATTACGTTATAAACGAACTTTATCTGCACCTTGCGGTTTAATTTATAAACAAGATAAATTAGGTTTAAACTATTTTCCACAGTTTCAACTTTATTTAAAATTTATGTAAATAAATAATTATCATGGAATTTTTTTTTATTTTAATAGTGGATAAGGAGAAAATATTTAACCGTCAATATTCGGCTCCGGTTTTGAAACGTAAAAGCTCAAAGTTTGGGGTAACTCATTTGCATCATCCATTAGTTGCTCACTTTCCAAATCATTTATTTCCAGGTAGCACTTTTGTTTTTTTAATGACTATTTTATCAATTATAAAATTCTTGTTTATATGGAACCAGACGGACATCTTCAAGAACAATCGCATGATGAACAAAGTTTTCTTACAACTTTTCATAAATTAATGGAAACTGACGAATATGATCATGATACTTTGCATCTTTTAATTTTTCTTTTGATGCAAGTAAGTGCATAACTTTTACATTTATTTTATTAACGTAATCGATCAACTTACCCTAAAAATAGTTTATGTCCCAACCCGATCATGCTTTTCCAACTGACGAAAAGTCTATAGCTAAAGCACAAGTAAAGCGTTATTGTTCAGTTACGAATTGTTTTATTAGTTTTATAATTATTTTGTTGTAGAACGTTGTATTACGTCACCTTAATCTTCTATTAGGTTATAGTACTCAAGATAAATCATTTATAATTTCTCCGGCGAAAATGAGGTAGGGCTAGTTAAAATAATTTAAATTAATATTTTTAGTTTAAAAATTATGTCAGTTTAATTTGCTAATTTATTTTTTCAGAAATTCGCCAATTTTTCACGCTTATTTGTCAAATTTACCAAGAGTAATATTTTTTTTTATTTTATTCAATTTGACAATAATTATTACTGAAACCCATTATATTTATTTAGATGCTAGATAGAAATTTTAAAATGGGAGTATTGTTATTGCCTATGTGCATGACTTTGCTTCAATACTGCCCCGCAAATTTACGAAATCAAGCGGATGCAGCTCACCTTAATTACAGTCTTTGGTCATTGGATTCAATGGTTCGCCATCATTGGCTTCAAGCTGTATCAATAATTGTTTATAAAGTAAAGCCGCTAATGGTTTTAATTTGTGAGCAGTATATTATCATAATCATTTTTTTTTTGGTCTGTTCTTTAGTATCGATACAACACAATTCCATTTTCTAAACAAATATTATCGTTGTTGAGAATTGTACTTAATGTTCTTTGCTTTCATAATCATCAATGTCGTGACTTGATGAGTAACAACATTACTAATATTCTTAGCGTCCGACAGCAATCCAAGGGTTATTATGCGAAGTTTTTATGAAAAAATTATTGTTAAATTATTTTTACATTTATTTAAGATATTGGAACAATATCGTCGGCAGAAATGATTAATTTACAAGATAAAGAAACTCCTCCTTACAGCCCTAGCCCAAGAGCTAACGTAGGAACGGAAGGAGTTGTAGTCTCTGTTGCTACTCCAGAATGGAAAGTTCATTATCGTAAATTAGGTTCTGGTTCAATGGAAGATTCTGATGGAGACGTAAATACTAATGACATATACGATTATATTTTATAAGCTTTTTTTATATATAACGTAATACTTTATTTGAATTAAAAGCATCTCTGGAAGCATCGAAAAATGCAAGATGCAAATTTTCCTAGTGATGGAGATGATATCGAACCAGAATTAGAAGCAATTCCTGAAAGTCCAAAAACTGAAAGTCCTCAAGCCGAAAGTTTACAGGTCATATTGTAGCAATAAACTGTAAAATATTAATTGCCGTTGACATTTTCAATTTAATTTAGGAATCTATTGGAGAGTTAGAAAATACTGTTGAAGCTTTAACCGACAACGCACATGTTCGTGTTGAGCAGGGATCCAATTTTCTTTCTGAAGTTGGCATGGCTATTGTTAATCCGGCGTTAGAATTAGCTTCACAAGCGATTGTTTCTTCTGTCACTGTCTGCAATCCTCCAGCGGTAGAGGAAAGAATGGCGCAACAATTGCAAGCCTTTGATCAATCATTTGATAAAGGAAAAGAGATTTCCTTTGTAGAACCTAACAGTATTTCAGAAAATGTTGATTCGACAAATGCTACCCAAAGTATAAAGAAAAAACGAGAACGTATGGCAGTTCGAACAGATGATGCGAGCATTTTTTCTTCCGATGATTCCGAAGATATAATTTTGAGACATATGACTGTAAAATCTGATTCTGTTTACATCGCTAAATTAGTAACTAATCATTCAACTTACGAGCAAAAATCATTTGCAGCTGACAGCGCTAAAGGTAAATTGACAATTGGGCAATCGAAATTACACCAAAAATTAGAAATTCTTGATGCAGGACAATTGGAAACCGCAATTTTGAGACGTGAACCAGCTGTTATTGTGTCACAAGCACCAACTCCAACTTTGATATCATCTTATTTATTTCAGCCAATTCAATCTCATCCGATTACAAGTAAGGATAAAGTTCATTTGGACGATAAAGTGTCACCTTTGCAAACTAAATTTAAAAGAACATTTTCTGTTGACGAATATGATGCTTCCGCGCAACCTTTAATAGCCACTGAAGGACTCCATCGCGCTACTGTTTGTAAAAGTCCGCCATTCACTGTTGAAATTCATCGTCCAATTCAAGTTGCGTCGTTGGCACATTCCGTACCTAGTCCGGAGCGTTTACTGTCAGTTGGTTCCTCTCAGTTTGAACGCGTAACTCCTTCTCATGGTGAACCTGTACACGTTTCCACTTCTAAAGTTCCTCCACCGGTTCCACCCAAACGCATAACGTCAAAAGAGTTAGCTGAAATTCCTTATGCTGATGATGAGGCTAGCTTGCATCAACAACCATCGTTTGAAGAGGAGCACTTATTAAAGCTACCTTTAGCTGATTTTGAAGATTCTGGTTTAGATAAATTTGAAGTAGTTTCAGAATTAAACGAAATCGATAAGTTAAAAACAAATTCAGGAGCCTCTACAGTAATTCCGATTTTATCTGATAGCGAGAATAGAGAAATTCGACCTATATTTCCTCACGTACCTCTTGGAAGAAAAAAACAATCGCATCCTCACTTGGACGCCGTCGTGGTTGACGTCCCAGTAAGAATTTTGGAACCATTAATAACGCACGTAGAAAATAATATCATAAATGTTGAACTGCAAAAAGTGATTCCAAATGCGATTCTTTTGAATGAATCTGAAGTCCATGTAGTTAAAAACGTAGTTGAGGATCAAACGGACGTTGAAAAGCATCAATTTCCAGAGCCGCACGTAGTGATGACTACGGCCGTGTTTCAAGCCCCTTTCACGATGTGGTCAGGAGCGCAAACAAAAAGTTCTGGCTCTAAAGACAGTTTAACAGCGGAACATTTGATACTTCCTCCTGGGGTTTTAGCTTTAACTGATCATACAACTTTGAAAAAATCGCAAACTGCTTCTGAAGGTCTTGGATTAACTGGAACCATTCAGAGATTGTATCCTTCATTTCGGCGATCTCAAGACTCTCAAACAAAGGCAAAATTATACAATTTAAAAATTATTAATATTGATTGTTTTATTTATTTGCTTATTTTATATTATATATTTTTCTTTTTTAATTTTAATGTTTATTTTAGGCATCTGTTGGTTTTGGAACATGTCCAAGTCCGCGGTCTCTAACAAAACAATTTGACTCTCACGTGGATACATCAAAAGATGCCGGTGAAGGCAAGATTGAAATTTTAAGATTGTTTGTAACTGGGATAGAGACTATAATAACTGTTTTGAAAATTATGGTATATAGAGGAAATAAAAAGTAAGGGACATTTCCGACAACGGCGCCAAAAGGATTCCAGAAACGTTGGAAATAGGTAGCCTATACGTCAATAATTAAATCTGGAAGTAATGGTTTCTATTCATTAACGCATTTAAAATGATTTGTTTAGAAAATCTAAAAAGAATGATTATTCAGTAAGTGGAGCTTCGCGATCTTCGTCTCAGCCGCAAGCATTTCAAAAAATTACGGAAGAAGTTATGGTTGATCGTTGTCCAGAATGTGGGGTAATTTTAGAGCACTATGGTGATGAGGAGATGGGGCTGTGTATTGTCATTTTGGCCACTTGTATTCATCGTGAGCCTTCCTTAGTTGCACCGATGTTGCCAGAAATTCTTCATACGGTTGCAAGGTTAAAAATTTATTTTAAGGTTTGTAAGATTAAAATTTTATATGCCTCATTAAATTATATATTTTCAGAATTGCGGCAGATGTTATGTATCCGTGGGAAACTGAGACTAATATTTATCTTCCGGGTAATGGCCGAAGTGTAGCCCGGCAGTTTTTGCGTTGTGTTTTGCACCAATTAGCGCCAAGCGGCGTTTTTATGCAATTGTTTGAATCAACAATTGTCGGTAAGTCATTGTATTTATTTGAAACAAGGAAGAAATTGTTTAAAATGAGTTATTTGACGTTTTAGATCCTTTATTTTTTAAAACTATTATTTTGGCATTGTCTGATTTTAATGAATTAAATCCCTTGGCGCCACTTCAAATTTTATTGGAAGGATTGAACGAAAGAAAAACATTGCCTGTGGATAATATTACAAGAATAATGAACAATATGGCTATTTACATGGATTCTCTTCAATTGGAAACACCATCCACTGTTTGGGCAAACATTCTTCCTCAATTTGATATTTTTTTTAGAAGATTGGTGCTCTTGTTACCAGTTAATGTTGACATTTCTTCTACTCTTCACATTATTTGTAGCATTTTACATATTCAAACCTTGAGTGGTTTTAAAGTAAGTTTTATAATTATTATGCCCGTTTTTAATTATTGTTGATGCTAATATTGTTACATTGTTTAATTTTTTTTTTTAATTTTAAGTGTTTATTGGATCCGTTTTCAAAAATTGTTAGTTTTTCCATCCAAAATTGCAGTTTCAAATATCGTGTACTTGTTGAGATGTGTCATTTATGTAATAGAGCTTTTTCCAAAGTATGTAATAGGATTAGCTGATTTCAATCAGTTTTTATAAGGATAATTTTTTTTCTAGGAAAGAGATAAACTTTATTTGTCAAGAACCGTCGTCTTTGAGTTGGTTCAGGCGTTAAAATTCAAGACAAACATTCCTGATGAAAATCTTTGGAAATTAGTTCAAGTAATTTAAAATTAACATCAACATGCGATTTTTACTTTTGATATTACGTCGTTAATTCAAACGCATTCTAGTTTGTGGTTCAAGATGCTGGTGGAACTCTTGGTCCAAGTGTTATGATTGAAGAACCTGATATTTTACCCCCGTGGAATTTACAAAATATGGTTAATACAAGCGCCAGCGAATGCATGCGACAATATTTTACTGAAGCATTGGATTTTATATCGGATGTTCATACGTTAAGTAAAATCAAGGTAAAAACTAATTGCTATTAGAACGCTGCTGATATAATATATTAATAAATTTTTTTTTAAAAAAAAACATTTACGGTATCAGAGCAATTTTAAAGGAACATTATCAGGGTTAAACGAAGATACTTTAGGAGGTACCTTAAAAGCTGGAATGGCACAATATCTTGCATTAGAAATAACGCGAGGTAATAATCGAGAAAATAGAGCAATTAACAGACATTTACCGTGGCTTTACAATCCATTACCAGCTGTGCAACAAGGGTATTTATGACGCCAACCACTTTTAGTTGACTTTAAATTTTAATTAATTCTTATTTGTTTAGACCGAAAGAATTCATAGATTGCATCATGCACATTCGTATGCTTTCTTGGTTATTGCTTGGATCGTTGATTCATATGGTTGTAGTAGGTACTAATAGTAACTTAGTATGTCAACCAATTCCTCTTGAAGCTAGCGGCCACGTGGCTGATCACGTTCAAGTTATTCTGGCCGGATTTGCAGAACAATCTAAAGTAAATCTTAAATTTGTACATAAAGGAATTTAACTTATTGAATTTGTTGTTCTCTTAGGCTTCAGTCCTGCACATGTCATCTCTTTTTCACGCTTTCATTTTATGCCAAGTCAGTACATTATTTTATTCAATATTTTTTTCCCCCCGTTTGATTAAATAAATGTATTTTGATTTAGTTGTGGACGATGTATTGCGAGCAACTAACTTCATTAAATATACCTGGTAGTGAGCATTACTACATGGCATCTTTGACTATTGTTGATTTTTGGGCAAAAGTTACTCCGGGGCTATTGCAGCTTTTATCTCATTCAAAAGTGGTAGATATATATTTTTTTTTATAAATTTAATATTATTAAATACATTTATAAACAATTTACACATTGCTGTCTAGGACAGAGAATTTCAGGTTACATTTATTTTCAAATGTTATCCATCATAAATTATTTATTTAGACATTTTTTCATTGAATCATGGGTTTGCTAATTATTTTATTTTAGCTAGCGGAGATGGTTACATTGCACTTTTTAAGTTTGATAGAAGCACTTATTGAATGCAATTCTACAGTTTTAGCAAAGGTAATAATGTTTCGTAATGTTGTAATTTATTTATTTTTAATACTCGAATTATTAATGTACTATGCAGCTTTTCGCTATGTGGCGACCGGTTTTAAATTCTTATAAAAACCAGGCAAGATTTTTTTTATTTGATACCTATCATTTGACAACAATAATTAATGTATTGAATTATTAATAATAATTGTAGCTTCCAGGACATTTAGTAGTACGCTTACAAGCTTGCGAGAATCGAGCACCTCCTTCTCAGACTAAGGACGAGGCCGTTTCTACGGGAGCAACTCTATTGAAGTGGGTGCAACGCTTGCAGTTTAAAATGGGACAAATTGAACTACAGTCTTCCGCAGCAACCCAATTTTATTCTGTCTAATATATTTATTTAAATTGGAAAATTATTGAAATACGCAGTAATATCTCAGCAACTCGCTCATTGTTTTTTGTTACAATTGCACTATTTAAAAATGTATTTTATAAGCTATTTATTTTTTAGTTAATTTTTAATCTCCGGCCATCATTGACCCCCAATCATCGGACTCATAGAGAGTTAAATAGGATTGAAAATAATAATTTTGGGCCATGCCATTTTGTTCTTAATAAAATGGCAATTGATGCGTAATTATTTCCCTTAAATAATGCTGTAATATGTTCAAACAAATGAAAGATAAAATTATACGGAGTAATCCAGTAAGTACCGGTAATGCAGAAGCTGGAAAAAGGGACAAAATATTAAAGTATTCATAGTAGAAATTATAGAATAATATGGTTCTATTGTAAACTGTTTTCGTTTTAAAAATAAACGGAAATATATGATTAAATTATTGAAATATTGTAGGCTACGTGAAATTTATCGGTATACATATGGGCAGTATTTTGTTTACAGTTTTATTAAAACAATTAATTGTAAGTACAGTATTATATTCAGCGCGTCCTACTGCAATTTATTGGGCATTATGGGGTCTATGATTTTAGTAGGCTAGTAATTAATTGATTTTTGTAAATAGCCACACGAAGCGTAGTGTGGTCATTTACACCGGCAAAAGAGGGGAAAGGGTTTAGGACAATCCCCCTGTATTTATTTGCGCAAACAAAAATAAATAGGCCACTCATTCCATCACTGAAAGGGGCTTAGAATTGCCCACCCAAACACATTAATGAATTGACGTAAAAGCAATTAACATTAATTGCGCGTTGTGCGCAATTAATTGCGAAAAAGCGCAAATATTAAGGAAAATTTGTGGAAGAAATGCATTAATAAAAATTTAATTTATTAAACAAAACTAATATTACAATCAAGGATTTTTTTTAAATCAATTTTCTTGATATTTCCAGATTACAATAATTATTATTATAATACATGTAATTTGAGGAACAAATTCAGGAAGCGTAATTATTATCGGTATTTAAAATAATATTTGTTTTCCTGAATATAAAAAAATTGATGTATTTCATGCTGCCTATTTTTAATTTAATATTAATTATTTATAAAACAGCGACTTATTAATGCGCAATAATAATTTTTTGCGCTGTATACACAGTACGTGCTGCTCCTGTAATACTATTTTTTGTAACACAACAGTGCACGTAGTATTTTTGTCGCTGCGAAGCGCTGTGCTTTCCCGCTTCCCGCTTACTCCATCACTTGTACATTCTGCGAGCGCGCGCTGCCTTCTTTCGAAACGCATTGCGGATATACTAAAATTAAAGCACAACCGGGAATCAACCCTCCACTGTCAAACCTATTTTTAGGATTGAGAAATATATATATATATAAAAAACTACTAATCGTGAATTACATCAGTGGTCGTAATAGGCGGTGCACCGAACAAAAATCAAAAGAAATGGAACCAACCCGAAAAAAGGTAGATTCGGAAGAAAACGCGCGAAAAAAATAATAATTGATCGCTACTGCTCATTGAGAACGAATCGAGAGTACGACGTGTTGTGTGTGATATTCAGCCGCGTTTCAAACGTCAACTTCTCCTCATCGAATCACTTCAATTTTATACAATGTGCTGCGAGACATATTAACGTGAGTAAAAAAAAATAAAAATAATGGGAGCTGATATAGATCGGGATTTTGATCGAGTCCTACTACCAACATTGAAATTCGAATCGATTTTATATCTCAAAATGGCGCGCGCGTTCTCGCCTGCGCCTTAATGTTATGCGCCGTTCCCCCAACAAAATAAACATTAAAATTGACACGTAAAAAAATATTTTTTTAAAAATCCGCGTAATATAAAGCTTCTCCTTCCTTTTTACAAGCGTAATATTTTTACTTTTTTTTTTCCTTCAAATTTACTCAGGCAATTTTAAATGAGTGTTTAAAGCACGACGTTCACCAGGCCTAAGCTAAAATAATAATTATGGGAAACGAAGCGAGCCAAGAAGGAGGAGAAGCCGGAGCGATGGGTCCGGGAGGTGGTATGGGTCAAGCCGGTGGTGGTGGAGGAGGATTCGCACCTCTTCGCGGGGTCGGACCGAACGCCGCTTTCTCAATGTCTGCTCAAAGTTCACCGAGGCCTCCTCAATTCAGCGGTCCTGTTCCGGGACCGGCCGTATTAGGTCAGAGCGGAATGCCTACTAGTTTCGGTCATCCGGGAGGAATGCCTAGGCCTCCTTCAACTACATTCCTCAACTCGAGTCAGCCAGCTCCCATGTCCTCGCTCCCTCCCGTCTCGAATCTTCCTCCCGCCGCCGCAGCAGCAGCTCCTGCGCCCGCAGCTACTGCCGCCGCCGGGGTTCCAGACGTTGATCTCAGCCATTTATCGGCCGAAGAACAAGCTATGATTTTTCAAGTGATGGCTCGAGCCGAGAATATGGAGAAAACGCCGGAGGTACCAATTAGGTGAAGTAACAAAATTTTACATTTTTTTATTTTATTAATAATTTTTTTTCTTCTTCTATATTTTTTTTTTGATATTACAACGGGGGGCGCGATTCGATACAGAGTTTGACGGAGCTGTCTCGCTTTAAATATTGATCGTTAAAGGGGAAGTTCAAGTTGATTTATTGTAACTGTTTGCGATGCTAATTAAGGCAAATATTATAAATAGCCTATCATAATCCAACCCTTTCGATCAGGCATAATTTATATTTTTTTATTATTAATAGGCGTTTTTTTTTCTTTCTCTCGCTTTTATTTTGATTGATAGTTTCAATTTTGATTGATAATAATTTTCGGTTTCAATTTTTGATTCTTTATTTCGATCGATAATTCGATTTATTATACAGTGTACATACAGCAGTCTATTATAGAAAATCAATTTAAATATTATTATACAGTAATATTTTGAACATTCAAATCATCTCAACTAATATCTCGTGAATCTTATTCAGATATTAAATTAATTATTGATAATATGGGTTTAACTTTTCTATTATTTTGTAGACAATTTTTTGACTGAGAAATAAATTTTTATTTCATTTGGATGATAATATTAAATCAATAATCAAAACGAATCTTTCTATTATCGCCTTTTTTGATTATCCAAATCAAAGTGTTTAAGTAATAGCATCTGTCGTTGACAGCTCCAAGTGTAATCAGCGGAAGAGGCTTTTCGACTTTTTTACTTGAAAAAAGCTATTTAAAAAAAATCAAATAAAAAGGCGAAGAGTCTGACTGCGGTAGATGTACATGTAGTGGGACTATTAGATTACTTAGTCAACATTAGAAATATATTCTATTCAGTAGGTTTAAATTATTCAAAATCTGCGCTCATTCTCACAAAAGCTGGCGAAAGCGTTGCAATTATCTACAAGAGTTTGCTAATTATATAATCTATAAATTAATGTAACAAACGGATGGAAGGAAATATGCGCAGTCAAATGTAATGCGTAATAATTACTAAGCGAGAATGCAGAACTAGTTTTTTTTTTTTTAATGCAAATGTTAACACTTGCGTGTTAAACACCAAAAGAGAATAATTTTGCTTTTAAGGCAAATTCCACCGAAAAAAAAATTAGTGTTACACGCATTTTTTTTTTTTTTTTCTTGTAAAAATAAAAAAATAAATAAAAGAGTCATCATGAATATTATGGTAAGTGGCACACGCAAAATAGGGATCAAAAACTGAATTATTTATTAAATGTGAGCCACTGCATTTTTTTTTTTCATTTTTAATTAAAAAATAATTAATATTTTAATTAAATAATTTTTATAATGCCGAACATTAAGATTACTATTATTATAAAAATAATGTAAACGTTTTATGCATTTTCTTGAATGAAATTACAGTACAATAGGTTTTTTTTTTACGCGTAAATTTAGGTGAAATTCACTTGGACATTGCGACATTTGAAAGACCCAAAATAGGTTATTTGGAAATCGATTAGGGATAATATTAGGCCAGTTGTATTAGACAGTTGTATTTGGTTGGTTAATTCTCGAAGGAGTCGTAAACGTAAGCGCGGAGAAGAGATTTTACCTTATTGTATCTTTATAACAGTCAATTGCACATTTTACCCTGGCCGCGTCCACATTCACTTTCTTATTTATTAAAGAAACCATAGCCAAATTCACTATTTTCTTTATTTCATTAAATATTGCGAGTAATGTTACTTAGGGAATTACTATAAATCGGAGAGAGATTTGATTGCAGTACATGTACTAGTACTAGCTATTTGAGGAGTGGGGAGTTTTGGATTGTAAGGAGGCAATCACGCATAACACGAACGACCTGATAAAAGTAGAAGTTGAATAGAAGCTGCAGCAGCAGAGAGCTATGTCATGTAGAATTGCGAAGAGTTACTATTCAAATAAAAAGGAGAAGCTATATTTGCACTGAGAAAGTGCATTTTTGGGTTTTCCGATTTTGCGGCTTAGTCAACGGAAAAAGTAAACATGACGGCAAATTATGTCGCAAATTTCCAAATATCGGCGCTGCGAGTTGAGACTCGCAAGACTTTTTTTTTTTTTTTTTTGAAAAAGCAATAATAAAAATGTAACTTTTGCTTAACGAGTTGTTGATTTGTTTATTTAAGTTTTAAAGCGTAAGAGTTATTTTGCTATTGATTGGAATCTGTTTAATTACATTTTTCCATAATCTCGTTAGGGGGTCAAATAGAAAATAATTTGGAAGCTAATAGGATAAAAATTAATAAGATTATTTTATTATTGTTCATGTTTTCAATTGATTTTAGGAATGCGTTTGGAATATTAGTATAACGATGTTGTTTATATTTGATTGAATTTGTAGGGAAGCCGAAATAGTTCCAAAGCGGACCGGTCAGCAGTTTATTCGTCGAGCGTGTCCGATGTGCCATATCAACGACATTCCTCCTAATCAAAACGATTGCGCGGATTGTAGATTGAAAGTCTGTCATTTATGCGGATCGTTAATGCCTTCTCCGACGACCAAAGTATAAGCCGATTATAATTATTGTTCCGACACTGACGTTGTTCTCAAAACGAATTTGTCATATAATATTCGCAGATACCTGAGTGGGTGTGCAACACTTGCGCTAAACGGCGACAACAACAGATCAAAGCGGAAGCTGCTCATCAGACGGCCGAGCAATATTCTCAAGAACATTCCAATGATGGTAATAAATATCACTCGCCGCAATACTCGCATCAGGGAAAAAGTGCTCATCAAGATTCGAGATCTTATAATATGTATCAAGATTCTTCGAACGGTCATCAGAGAAACCAGGTTTGGAAACAATTCACTTTTTATCTCATTTTTTTTTTCAGCTATTTTTCTATAATGAAATATAATCATGAGTGTTTTTAAAGTTTTATTTTGATGCTAAATTTATTTATTATAAAATTAATTAGTTTGAAACGTTTCACGTCACAGTTGTTGAAAATTTGAAGCACTGAAGTAATAGTTTTTAAATTAAACTTTAATTATTTGCGCGTCAGAGTCAGTAAACTTTTGCTACTTAAAGCTTAATTTATTTTTTTTAACCTTTAATTGTTTTGTTTGTTTGATAGGTTGGTGAAAACGGAGATTACGACAGGTACCGGCAAGATGGGAATGGAATGCAAATGAGTAAGTCAATTAAAAAAACCAATTCGCTTTTGTTTTTGTTTTTTCTTCGGGGATGAATGCATGCCAACATATTTGTAGCAAAAGAGGGTGGGAGGGTGATATCTATGATTTCCAACAAGCCCAAACCAGCAACACCTGTGGTAGTGGTTCCCGAGCCGGCGGTTTACAGCGACGACGAGGAAGATAATGACATTTTGGAATCGGATGACTCCGAATACGAGAACGAACAACGGCGGCGGAGAGTATTAGAAATCGAAACGGCGGAGCAGCAGCATACGTATAAACACGAATCGGAAACGAAAGAAGAGACGTCGATCGCTGCGAATAAATTGCAAAGAGACAACAATAAACTAATAACAAGTACGAGTGAGAAATCGGAAACGAATAGTCAACGGAATCAAATGCGAGAATCGAACGAAATAACAACTGCCAATTTAATCAATCAAATCGAGACTTGCATGTCTAATGGATTTTGGGATTCTCAAGACGAAATAATGAGGACGAATGTTACGCTTTCAAACAATGAGGATCTTAATGAAACGAACGTCGACGTGATGAGTCATTTGGAAGAAGAAGACGAAGATGAAGAGCCGGATAATTACGAAAATGATACTCATTCGTCGGATGCTCTTCCGTTAGAGTGTTTTGAGCACAATCCGGGTGAGGTTTACACTATTCTCGAAGAAGAAGAAGATGATGGCCTTTCTCCCAATGATCAAAAATGCCTTAAATGGCATCGAGGTAGGTGGTTTATTATTTATTTTTATTTATTTATTTATTTATTTATTTTTGTATTTATTATTAGTAAATTCAACACTCTATTATATAGTTCCCAACAATAATTATCACTTGTTTTTAGTAAAATTCTAAAATTTATTTTTGACAATTATTTATGTCTTAGCGTCACAAATCATTTCTCGTTAAAATTTAATCGTAAAGATAAATAATTTATTAAAACTGGTTTAATTGCAATTTGCGACGTTAAAACTTTTTTAATTTAATTAATTTGCTTAATACTAATAAACATTTTTTTTATGGGGGGAGACAAATTTTATAATTTTGACAGTTAAAAAATTTAAATGATCAAATTATTATCATTTTTTAAATATTTTTTTTATCTAGTTTTTTTTATTTTTATTTGTCTTATTTATTCCATTTTAAATAATTCAGTTGTAGAAATTTTAAAATCAGACCGCTTTTCATTTTCTTGCATTGGCTTTTCTCCTTTCAACTCTCCTGTTTACTCTGTCGTTCCGATAATGAAAAGAAGGAATATGTACTAAAATTCGAATTTGAACTTATTATCTGTTGTTTTTTTTATTTATTTATAATTACATTCTTATATCTTAACTGTAGCTAATGATTTGGGTTCAAAAGTTTAATTTAGATAAGGTATTTCAAGTTTTAATTTAAAAATTAAAGTTTAATTGTTTGGTTGATGCTAATTATTTGGATGCAAGATTTATTAAAATAATGAAATGGTTTTCTTTTATATTCAAAATGGATTTTAATAAAATATATTTTTTTTTCTAAATGTCGGCATTTTGTACATATTCAATCTTTACTCCTTTTCTTAATATGTTTAATTGTTCATGGACAATTAAAACTATCTTCTTTCTCTTTCTTCTTCTTTAACATTCAACACGTGTCAATAGTAGTGCCTGCTTGAATGTTTTCGTTGATTATGGTATTTTGCTTATTTTTTCCAAATGCCAAGTTCACACAGCCGGAATAATCCAATTTATTATAATTAAGTTATAATAATGCCATCTTGTTAATTACATAATTATTGATTTGATTGAAAATTATTGTTCGATACTGTGTGAACCTCGCAATTCATGTGTTGGATGGCTTGCTTTGATGTGCACATTGTCTGTCAATTGTTGTGAAGCGATTACCGTAACGTATGTCTGGTGAGAATTAATTAAACATCGTATATAGATTCACTGTTAAGGCTAGTAATTATATAATAAAATATTGTAATTTTTTTTTATAGTGAAGTTTAAATACAAGGAACTAATCAAAAATTATAAGTTTAAAACGTTTTGATTGTGGTATGTTTTGCCTTTTTTTTTTTTATTATCTAATATTAATAGTAGAATGCTCATATCAAAAATTCATTAGGATGTAGAATTAGATTTAAATTAGATCACAAAATTGCAAAATTTAAAAATTTTAAATATACGGTAGTTGCTGGATTTTCTTTTAAATACACGTAGAAATTAATCACTATTATTTAAATTTTTTTAGTTTTTATTTGCCCAAAGCTTTAGACATTAAGTTTCTTTCTTAATTAGTGTTTTTATATTGATGATAATAAAAGTAATAATGTAGGCTACTCAATAATTTTTGTAGCATTGTTTTTAGTTTTTTTTGTAATTGGTTTGGTTTTTTTTTCTCCGCGAAAATAAATTCAGTTAGTTTTTTGTAAATTTTTTTGATTGCTTTCAAGAGTACATTTTAAAAGTAAGAGTTTTATTTTAACTGGTCTACAATATTTTTGTATCTAGGGAGCGATATTATAATTATTTATTGTTTTATTGACAAGTTCTGTGCTTTATTGGGGCACTTTGGTGCAAACGCAATAGACGTTGAAGTGCAATCAATTGGATTGAGAAACACAGTGATCGATAACGATGTTATATTATTTTGCGTGATAAGGTCAAAATAAAAAGAAGAAAAAAAAAATTGTGTAACAAAGAGAAGGGCGTGTTAATATATCGATTCAGATAATCGAAGCAACAAAGCAAGCAATCTTATTCACTTTTATTTAATTTTTGTTTTGGGTACAAATAAATTTCCTAACCGCAGGATATGGAGTAAGGTGAGTGTTTACCTCAAATTTTCTATTGACATTTTGCAGATTTTTTTTTTTTTACAGTACCGTATTTAAAATTTATTAGAATTTTTAATACTTTTAGTATGTGCATTAAACAACTCAAGGCACTGCAAGTAGGCTATTGTTGAGAAGACAATTCAAAATTCTTTGGAATCTAAATTTTGGTTTGTCTTTGCATTAATACCTTGAGTTACTGAATGCATCTACCGTGTTTGTGCATTAAATAAACTACCGGTGTTTTAAAAGCATCATAATTTTATTAATTTTAATAGGTATTTCAGAATATTTACTAATGCAGCGGGGTTATTTATTTATTTGGTTTTTTTTTCTTAAATTAATTATTTAGTTTAAAAACTTTGAATATTAAAATATTAAAGTTTTTTTATGCTTCTCATGGAGTTTGTATACCATCCACAGTGCAAAGATTTTTTTTTTTTTTTTTGATTCTCAATTACTGTAAATGAATAGCTTTTATCATAGATCTTTAATTAAGTGCAATTGAATGAGATTAATGTTTCTCAATCATTGTGCAGCTAAATTTGGACAAATTAAATAACAATGCTCAAAATGAGCATAAAATAGGAGGTAATTTTGAGGTGTATGTCATATCTTGAGGGAATATCTTTATAGGATTGTTTTGAAAAAATTAATGAGTTTTTTTTTAATATATAGATACTGTATTAGATTTTTTATAATATTTCATTAAATTGCATTGTTATTTTCCGAAAGGAATGCGATCGGTCGATTAAATTTAAATAAATTTATTAACAATTTTTTTTTTCTAAATTACGTTTTTGCTTTACGACATTTTAAACTTTTGCGTTCGAAAAGAACACGGTCCAACCAATTATTGTAAGCTTATCAAAATTAAATGTTGGATATAGCAATATAAAAACTTAAATTTTGCAAGAAACTTAATGTGTTTAAAAAGACAGTTGCGCTATTATTGGAGAAACTTGATAGTTTACTTTATTATTAAAAAAAAAATAATATATATTTGATGGAAAATAAATTTCTAGATAATTGTTTTAAGGTGTTTGTTGTTAATTGATATATTGCAATGCATGTAAACCTCCTTGTTGCAAAAATATTAATTTTGAAATTTAAACTGTACCGATATTAAATTAGTTATTACTATTTGTTAATACATTTTAGGAGCCGTACCAACGTATCCCGACCCTGTAACCATGAAACCCAAACGTCTCGGGGACCCTCCTACTGTAGTCAATAATCAGAACGTCTTAACTACAAAACCGCTAGGGCAGCATATGAAAGGAGGTATAAGCATAAAAATAATTATCATGTTGTATTATTTTTTATAAATTTAAAATTTGTCTTTTTATTTAAATATTTTTTTGAATTATTATTTTCAGGAGATCATGGACCATCGGAATTAAGAGCACCTCAATCAGGAAGATCGGACACCTCTGGAGTAGTAAGCTCAAGAATTTCCGAATCGGTTTCACCTGATTTTGCTTCTAGCGGAGCCGGAATGGCAATTTCAAATATGATTTCATCTTCTCAGATCCATCAGCAACACTCGCATTCTCAGCAATCACCAATAAGGAAAAGTCAGCAATCAAGTTCTCAACCTCAACAGGTAGTTTATCAGTATTTCGGTTTGCTATAAAAAAGTTTTTGTTTTTATTAAAATGTTTTATTTTTAGTCGCAAGGTATGTACGGACCGCAAGGCATAAGCAACGGAACAACAGGATCCCCAAATCATGGAAGTTTACAAAAGGGAAACGTCTCTAATTCTCCTCCAACAAAAATGAAAGTCAAAGCAATAGATTTGCAATCGCAGAAAAAGTCCAAGTCTAAGCCTGATCCACAAGATTGGTCACCGACCAACGATCTTTCGCCAATATTAGATGTTTCTCCGTCGTTAGAGGCTGCGGAACAAGAACAAATGGCGAAATATCAAGTCCAGAACCAGTTAGGAATGGGCGGAATGCAGCAGCAATTTCCCAATCAATTTCAACATTCGAATATGGGTATGGGAGGAAATATGCACATGGGACAAGGCTACGACGGACAAATGACGGCGCCATCGAAATCAGCTACAGGTACAATAAGTGGTATGTTGGCCGATTTTAGTAAAGCTTTAGGGTTAGGAAGTTCGACTCAAGGTGAAAAACCTCCATCAAACATAAATCAACATCCAATTACTCCGGCGCAAAAGCAACTAAACCAAAATCAACCGGGATACAATAGTCAACAACAATTTCAACCAGTTGTACAGCAACTTGAACATGTTCAGCGAATGAAACTTCAAAATGCTCAGCAACAATCAATGATGCAGCAACAAGTACAACCCCAGCATCAGCAGCAAGGGCAACCTCAACATCAGCAGCAAGGGCAACCTCAACATCAGCAGCAAGGGCAACCTCAACATCAGCAACAAATGCAATCTCAACATCAACAGCAAATGCAATCTCAACATCAGCAGCAAATGCAATCTCAACATCAGCAGCAAATGCAACTCCAACATCAGCAGCAGATGCAACCGTCACAGCAACAACTGCAACAACAAGCGCATTTGCAACAGCAGTCCACATTGCAGCAGCAACAACAACATTCGCATTCACAACACCAGCAACAAGCACATTTGCAGCAACAACAACAGACGCATTTGCATCAGCAACAACAAGCAAATTTGCATTCTCAACAGCAAGCAAATTTGCATTCTCAACAACAAGCAAATTTGCATCAGCAGCAACAAGCACATTTGCAACAGCAACAAAATATTCAACAGCAGCATTTACAACAACATAATATTCAGCAACAGCAACATTTCCAGCCTCAAAATGCTCAGCAATTTCAACAGCAAACTCTGCAAAATCAACAATTTCAACATCAACAGCAGCAAATGTTACAGCACCAGTACCAACAAATGGTTCAACAACAGCAAGACCATAACTCGCATTTACAAAGTATGCATCACCCTTCGCAACAAGAAATGCTAGCAATGCAACAATCGGGAATGGGTCAAATGCAAGGTACATATTGTTAAATTAACTCACAATTTTAAAAACTTGTTTAATAGAAGGTATACATGTTTAAATTTTAAATCAGGCCAACAGCAGTGGACTATTGACAATGGCATGCAGGAAGCTGGTTATCAAAGCGGGCATTATCCAATGCATCAAATGGCAATGCAATCTCAACATTCTTCCGGGATGAGTGGGTCACCTAAAACCAAGCCAAGAACTGTTGTAACGTCAGCCATTGGAGTTACGCCTGTTATGGGCGTACCCGCTGGTACTTTAATAAGACAAAGTGGATCGCCGCAAATTGGTCGCAGAGAGCAGGTAATTGGGATTAATAAAGGACCCATGACAACAGAAGTTGCGTTAGGTAATATGATGATGGGGACCGTTGCAAAACCGCTACCTGCTCCTAGACTTTCTCAACAAAATAAAGTTGACGACACTCCAACAACAGTTACAGCATTTTCACACGCTCATGTAACAGCAGCCGTGAAAGCAGTTGCTACAATGGCTGAGAAGGAAGAAGCTCAAAGTGGAGAACACGCGGAGACATCTGCTCGATCTTTAGATTCGCCAGGTACTCCAAGCAGGTGTGTAAATAATTTAACCTTTGTATGGTCCTATTTTTATTTTTTAAAACTTTTTATATAGGAGGCTGCAAACCGACGACCACAATAAACGCACCGGAGAAATGGTGGGCCCTTCTCTACCTCGACCATTTTCGCCTTTGGCAGCCATTGGAACTTATAGTTGCACACCAAGCAGTACTCCGCAAACACCACAGAGCCAAAGAGTCAGTTTGTTAAAGACTAAATTTAAGATTTATAATGATTTTAAAATTTTAGGGTGGCGATTCTGATACTCAGAGTGAAGCCGATAGCACCAAATCTACTAAAGTCCGTCGCAGATTGCCTCCTCTTCCAGCAGATCAAGATTTGTTTAATCCCAGGCATCATTCAGGATCTAGGTTTATTTTTTTTTTTTTTAAATTATTTTATTCTACTGTCTAAGAAATATGCAAATGATCTATTTTACTTTCCAAAAAAGTATTTTACCCAATCATTTTTTTCCCCAAATAACATTTTCATTATTGGTTCTACGTCAGAAATATTTTTAGACAGTTTTCAGAGTTACGTTATTAACTAACATTAAACGTTAATATAATGTTTTATAGATTAGGATATCCTATTAGATGGGATGGAACTACAAGATCAAGGTCTTCTTTAGGAAAATACGCTTACTTAGATGCATCGCGGCCTTATAGTAGTGATAGTGAAGCAAATTTAAAAGATATGTACTACGGTGATAGTCCAAGTTTAAAAGCAACAAAGTCAATATCAGCCACTAATTTGTGTGGGGCTGCTGGTCAGTACGATCTATACACTAGATACGATGCGGCCGGTATGTCTGGCTCCGCAACTGGTCGGCCGTTAACAAGGTCTGCTCTCGATAGATACGATCGTCCACATTATATCAATAATCAAAGATTGCCAATAAGAGTAAGTGTTATAGACCATTCGAACCTACAGTGAAAATTAATTGAATGCCATATTTAGAAATGTTGTAAGTGAATGGATCTCTTAATGATTTTAAACGCGAAAAGTTTAGTTTATTTGCTATAATTATTTTTTTTTATTTTGTTTCTTGTTGCAGGTATATTCTTGTATTCCTCAACAAAATAATTTCCCAAACTTTTACACCCAAATTCACGAACAATAAAGGTAAACAAGATAATAGGTTAAAAATTACAAGTAAATTTTAAGCACAATTAGCTTATTTGCTTTGCAGTTTTATAATTTATAGCTATAAATTGATTTCAATTTACAATTACACAGCTTTCAGAGTAATGCTTATTTACATTTTAGCACGGGCGACGTTATTAATTTTAATACCGGTATTAAATGTTTTACTTGATTTATTTTAAATCGTAAAAGTATATACCGGTATTAATAGTGTCACAGTAGCCTATCTGAGTTTGCAAAAAAAAAAAAACTATCTCACGGTCAAACAATAAAGAAGACGAGTCGAATTAAACAAACGGCTTATTTTATTATAAACGTTATTCGTCATAGTTATTCCGATAGTTTGAATTTAACGGTATATATTACATTTTTTAAATCTTTATACAGTATTTATTAATGCACTTAATTTCTAATTAAGATTTTAATTCAATTTTCACTGTATTCATGGTAAACATTTCTATGTAAAAAAAAGTTAAAAGTAAACATTTTTATGTTAGAAGGAATTTGAAGATAAATATCGATCATCAGTTGGATATAAAGATGCAAAAACAGCACAACTAAAAAGGGAGTTAATTGCTGCTGGAATTCTTCCAAAGAATTTTGATATGTCAGTAATTAAAATTTTTCTTATTATTTTTTTTAAATATTTTTATTAAACGTAATTCAATTTTTATGTTTAGGCCGATATCAACACCAAGTCAAAGACTTCGAGATCAGTCATCACTCAAATCTGCGCATTTATCACAAATGGCCATGTTATCGAAATTGGAGCAGCGAAAAAGGCAATTGTCTGAGCACCAGTTGTATGGACTAACACGAAGTAGGACGCTTAGAAATATAGAAAAGAAACTAAATGATCAAAAGCCGTTTAAATCTTTTGAATACGAATGCATTGACGAGGGATATCGTAACAAAAGTTTATTGAAAAAAACAATGACCGCAGATCCGATTCTTACACGGCCTTCAACATCGTTGGGTGCTCTTACTGATCCATATTCTTCGAGCTATGACGGCACGAATTTAAGAGACACACCAATTGGATGGTCAAGAAATAATTTTCATTTGCAAAATTATATGCCGGATACTCCATCGGGAAGTTTACTTTCGTCGCACACTTATAGAGGACCTAGAAATATCAATAGGAGTTTAAGTCAGGAAGCCATATCATGGAAAAGTGATAGTTATAAACGACAAGCGCTATCATATCTAAACGAAGATATTTTACGCGCTCATCAAAATATTCAAGGACATCAGAGATCTTATAAATCTAGATCGTGGCATCCATCACCTAGCGTTTCAGAGGATGAAGATGATCAATTTAATCGAGAGGAAAAAAAGCAAAAAATAAAAGCTGAAATAGCGAGGAGGAGAAAACAAATTGAAGAGAATGTTTTACTCCACAAAGAACTAATTCGATTAGCTCAATCTAGACAAAATGCGCAGGACACCTACGATTCTCACGGTTCAGCAATCAGAAGTATGTTGCCATCAAAGACGATTTCTGGAAGCAATACTTACGGTTATTTAGACGATTCAGGTTACGGTTTGGAAATTGCGTCTCTTCAGGGATCATATCATCGACAGCCTCACCGTCCGTTGGATCAGAGCAGGAGCATGCCTTCTATAAGTTCGCAAGATGAATTTAAAGAATCGGGAAGCGTACTCCGATCAATTAACGAAATTCTGCAGAATGACTATAGTAGGGCGCCTTCGTTCGATACTAATTACGATAGTCCTTATTATAGTCAAGAATCAGTTGGTCCACTTTTATACAACAGATTGCAAAATTCACGCTTTGAAAGTCACGATCCGTTTCCAGGAGGTTACGTTGGAGAGGATCTTTACGATCCGCAAGACTTGATGAACAGTTATCCTATGCAAAAGACAAATAGTTCCAAAATGTCTTATAGAACAGGTTCTGCTTTAAAACGCTTGTCAGCCGAAGATAAAAGCATAGATTTGATAGCTTCGACTTTTGCACCAGAATATGGTTATGCACCTGCTTCGGCACGGAATAATTATTACGGTGCTAATTTTAATAGAACATATTATGATCGCTCTGCGCTAGGAACGCCACCAGATTCCACTCCAGCTATGCCTTTGTTGCCCGATATGCCTTCCAGATCGAGGAAACTTTTGGAAGATTTGCAATACTCTTACGCCAATGACGGTACCGTCATCTCCTCAAGTTAGTTCCTATGAAAAGTTTTTTTTTTACAATTTATTAAATTATTCTACTTATTAATAGGACCTCGATTACAACAGTCACAAAGTGAAGATTATGGATCTCGATTAGGCTATTCCAACGAAGAAACAGATTATATGGAAGGTTTGTCATCTGGAATTATACCTCGAGGAGGTTCGCAAAACAATCGAAGCTTACCAAATCCTCAGACTGTACATGTAAGAACGTAAGCCCACATTTGTAAATATTTACGCTTAGATTTTTTTTCGATATTTTCTTAAAACTCTTTAAATAAAGTGCTCTTTTGATCACGTATTAATTTGCAAAAATTAATGTGATATTGTCTTGAATGTTTACGCCTATAACTGCAAAATTAAAGCCGGTATATTTGACAAAGCGAATGTGAGCGAATGATTTAAATAATTCTTTAAATTTATAATAATATTATTCTATTTTTATCGAAATAGACATTGACGTACGTTTGCAAAAAACAGGTTAAAACTATATATAATTAAATATTTGTTTGCCTTTTTAGGAACCGCAGATCCGAGTTCAACCCCGATACCCATTTCCAGTCAAAAGAATATTTTTAACAAAGGATTATAAGGATAAGGCAATTGGAGGTATGGTGCATATTGTTTAATAATTGTAATAGTGGCAGTATTATTGATATTATTTTTCAAGGAAACGGATTTGGGCTAAGTTTAATAGGGGGGAAAGTAATTCCAGGGAGCAATGGAAAACTTGGTGCGTTTGTATCTAAAATTTATCATAGTGGCGTTGTGGGGACTCTTCGAGAAGTTAAAGAAGGTAATTATTGTATAATAATTAGTAACAATTACAAACTGTATTGATATTAGAAATAATAATTTTAATTACTTTCTAAAAGGTGATCAAGTGTTAGAATGGAATGGCATAGATTTAACCAATTTTACCAACGAAGAAGTGCAAAAATGCATGGCTCACAGTGATAGCGAAGTTGAAATCCTTGTCAAGAGGTAATTGCTCTAAATATCAGAATAGAATAAATATTAATTTTGGTTGATTTAGCATTACAAGTTCGGAACCAGTAAAACCGCCACGCAAACATCTTCCATCAAATCCAGCATCTAACAACGATAATCGCAATACCGGTGCAAAGAAAGTACCCGTCAACTCTGTTTATTACAACGATGATATCAAAGACCAAAACAATATTCAAAAAAAATATTCTTCAAATAATAATTATAATATTGTAAGTAGTAGAAATGGTTGGGGCGGAACTAACGACAATAACATTAGGAGAAACGGTGATAATAATATAGGTAAATTCGAGTATTTTGAAATTTAAAAATTATTTATCTCAATTGAGATTTCGTAACATAATTATTTTTAAGATCATTTAACTGAAGACACTCCATCTAGAGGATCAACGCGTTCTAAAACTTTACCGCGTCTTCCACTTGTATCGACACATGAACCTGAGCGTATTCGTGGAAAACGATCAAAAGTATAAAGTTTTTGATAAATGTTAAAAAAAAAAAAATTGCCAAATCAATATCAACATTTTTTTCAGACGAGAGCGAAAAAAGATAAAAATGCTGCCGAGATACAGGTAAATTGTTTGAAAGGCATCATTTATCCTGTATTTAATTGTAAACTTTTTTGATAATTCTAACTTTCCCCCTTACAATAAAGCTGCAAATATGCTACGACATTAAAGCACAGATCTTGTATGTTTCAACTTTGCAAGCAAGGAATTTGTTGTCAAATAGAACTTCAGATGATAAAGTTCCAGATCCATTTGTTACTTGTCAACTTTTACCGGGACGAAAGTACATTATAATTATTATAAAATAATTTATAGCGGGAATATATGTAGGAAATTTGGTTTTTCTAGTGTCGAGAATCAAAGAAAAACAAGATACGTTAGCCGCAATTCAAATCCAGAATGGAAACAGACCATGGTGTATCCAAATATTCCGCCGGAAGAACTAAAAAAACGCTATTTGGAAGTAACGGTTTGGAACTTTGATTCTAGTCAACAAAACGAGTTTATGGGAGAAGTCTTAGTTGATCTTTCAAGTATTATTTATAAATGTTGCGGCAAATATTATATCGCAACTAAAATAAATATTTTTAGCACCGACAACTTTTAACGAAGATCCGCGATGGTATCCTCTAAAAGAGCATCAAGAGTGTCAAATTCGCAATCTCGAATGTACTACTACTACGGTACCACCACACGTACCGCCTGGTCTTAATCGTCGTGATGCATCTCACGCTAGGCAAGTTCCGCCTACGCCTACCAACAGAAAAGGTCTTTCATAATATACTAATATTTCAATATTGCAGAATAATTATTAATATTGATCTGTAATTCTAAAAATAATTTTTTCGATTATATAGGGCAAATACCAAAAAATTATAATGATGAAATTGAGCGAAACTCTGGTGTCGAAGTTGGAATGAAAATGATGAAATAAGGAAATACCTGGTACATTGATCCGATTTGATCGGCGTAATAATTTTTGAAATGTACGTGCATTGGTTAAGGGTACGCAGATTACGGTAACGTTTGTTTGATCGACTAACTTGGTAAATACAAGTCATATTAAGATCATATCAGTTATCAATATGCGCATACGCATTAATATAATATTTTACAGGATTCATCGAAAAGTTAGATAATTTACATGCACGGTATTTAAAATATCTTTTTTTTGGATTTGTAAAATTCTATAGTTGCGTTTTAAAGAAGGGGATAAGAGGTGCTGATTGCATAATTAATTAAAAATATTAAACTCGCGGTGGTATAATATTGAATTACTTGGATTTGAATAGGCTACACTGAAGCCTACTATTGGAAAGGCATAGTGCTATAATATAGTAAGCCGACATTTGACCGCCAGTTCACAATTCGGTAGTTACCAGTTTCACTAAGATCAATAGCCCTCAGCTTAAAAAGTCAATTGCAATTTCAAATTATAAGTTGTAAACAAAATTTTTAATAGCATTATTTTAAATAAGAATTATTATAGCGTGCAGTATACGAGGGGGCACTCAAAAATCATCGACCCATGGAGATGGTGCGCTCATCTACAATAATAAAAGTAAAAGGTGTTTCAGTTAGGTAAGTTGGTCAAGGGACTTTGCCGTTGAGCGTTCGAGTTGTTTATATGGTCATTTTTTATAAGCCTATATGAAATAGGTAGCCTGAACTATGGGGTGCATTTTATCGGACTTTGTGGTCAATTTTTCATGGCCGTGGCCACATTCTCAGCCTCTAGACACATAGGCTTATAAACAAACCAAACGCTCAACGGCAACGGCCCTGGACTTTTGGCCAACTTCTTTATGAATGTTTCTTATCCCCAGTTTGGTTATTTTTGGGTTCCTCGATCTCGTGTGCGTTTATTAACACCAGGCATGATCGAACGTGAATGACGACAATATGAAGAACAGTATGCAATTTATTATATTGCTGGTCAATTTTAAAAAAAATTGCTCTGTTTTAAAATAGAAATTATTCTTTCAAATTTTAAAAAGTAAAATTTTCGTAAAATTTGAAAGAATAAATTATCAATTAATAAGATTATGAAAACCCATAATTAAAGTTGCGCCACTCCATTCTACATTACGTATACGATCGAGTCCAAAAAAAAAGAATTAAAAGCAAAAGACGTTGGTTTAAGCTAAATAATCTATATGTATACGCTGGTAAAATATTGCGTAAATAGGCCTGTACTGAACTTCCAAATTATTAATTAATTTTACGCTAATAAAATTGTAGCGCTTTCAGCTCAATCGATTGCTAGGGAAGTCAGTTAAATGGCTATCGAAAAGCAGGCGCAGCAATTTAATTCTGATTTAAGCAGGAATCGATCTATTATAATGTATTGTGTATAAAGAACATTTTCTAACGTCTAGTTAAATTCCTTATCATGACGATTTTAATTATTATAAGCCTAAACAAGCGTATCCATTGCTCCCTGACTTGTATCATACATTGTATTAAGTGTTTATTTGTAAATGAATTTTCAATATTTCGATCAAAAACCTTAAAAATTGGTGAGCGTCACATTAATAAATTCGTTTTATAATTATATTATAGTTATTGTGACGTTTTAAAACTTGTATTTATCGGTCTTTTTGATCTCTTAACTAAAACGAACAAAAAAAAAGTATTGTTAAAAAAATTTACAGTTCGATCAGTACGTAGCTTTTCATATTGTTGTAAATTGCATTTAACTTGTTATTATATATACACTATATATGAACGCGTTTCTCAGATTTAATTATTATAATTGTTATCCAATATAATATTAAACAAGTTTTTAAACCATTTTGAATTAAATTACGAAATTGGATTTTCATTCAGTTATTTTTATTTATAATGTTCATAATTTTAATTTTGCTCTATTTAAATTATTATTCTAATCAATGCGGCACTTGAAGCAATCTTAAAACTTTAAAAAGAAAAAGAAAAAAAATAATTATATAAAAATGAAATGAAATTTAATATGAATTATTTATTTTTTAAAATAATTATTGTACTTTGATATATTTTTTTCTAATTTTTTTTTGTTTAATAGTATTTAAATTTTTTGTTTTATTAATTATTTTGAAGTAGCCTATGTTTTTTTTTTTTTTTTTTTATTTTTAAAAAAATTAATATTTTTTTCGTGAACGCTTTATCGCTTGAACCTTCTGATGTGAACACTTTGACAGTGATCACTTTGTTATGCCCGCTCCGCCCTCGCTCACTGCCGTGTTGTCGGATAACTCCGCCCACAGTGTCATGTGACTTTGTATGTGGAAGCGTGGCATTTCTGTGGTGTTTGTCAACCATCTGGGTTCATTTATTTAATTTCGTAATAATAATTATACGCGTATACAATAAAGTTTTAACTTTTAACTAAATTAAAAATCTACATGCAAGGGGATCTGCTTACGATGAACGAAGTTGTAACGAATACGGTGGAAGCTATTTCTCGAGGCAGGACCGATATTATTTTATCTATGATAGAGACTTACGGTAAAGGTATACAGTCAACAACACGAGCCAATATTTACATGCGTATAGGTTTGACGAGATTTTTTCACTATTCTTTTAGAAATTTACGAAGAAGGTCTTAAAGATTCGTTTTCGTTACAATCGCTATTGGAATCTAATTCAACGGAAAACGGAACTTTTCTTCATTTGGCTACGCAGGTTTGCATTATGAAATCGTGTGTCAAATTCCTTAAACAAATAATACACGTACACCGATCCATTTTTGTTTGTATTGTTTTTTTATTTTCTTTTATGTTTCGTTCGTAGTTGAATCAAAGTGATATTGTGCGAACTTTGATGTTGGCTGGCTCAGATCCGAGTTTAAAGAATGAACAAAATCAAACTTGCTTCGATTATGCTCAGACGACGGAAATGCAAACTGTTTATCAGCATGAACTTATGAGAGTTATAGCTCTGTCTTGGTAAACTAATTTGCAATATCGAGTAATTCGAATTAAGCTTGAACTACAAAAATCGATAATATAAAATTATAGTTAGTAGTGAAAATAAAAAGATTGTATTCGATGTGTTTAGCGTACCAAAGATTGCACGATTGCTGGGATCTGGGCTCGACGTGAATTCTCAAAAACTAATTATTACTCGAGATTCGCCTCTTCATTGGGCAGCAACATATGCTGACTACAACACTGTTTGCTTCTTATTAGGTGATAGCGCCTTAATTATTAGATTATTTTAATTTAAGCTACTTAAATCTAATATAAATTCCAAAGTATTTGTAATTAAGATGGTTCTAAGCTTATTGCATTCCTCGCTGTCCCTATAAACCTGAGTTAGGTTGATTAGAATAGAACAGCAAAATTCAATAATTTGTGACAGCTTTCTAGTGACTTATTCTTTTTTTTAAATCAATGTTATTATTTTATTTTACAGATAAAGGAGCTAATCCAAATGCTTTGAATTGCTACGGTGCTACGCCATTTCACGATGCTCAAATTCGCGGCGAGCCCGAAATAATTGAAGAATTGCTTCGACACGGAGCAAATCCGAATATTAAACCTAAGAGTGGGTAATGCATGTCTAAACTTAGTTTTTATGATTGAATTTTTTAAGTCATGTAATTATTTTAGAAAGTATCAAACCAAAAACTATTTGCTGAACGATTCAGAAAGTGTAAGTTTTCAAATGCCTGATGACGAAAGTGATCTGGAACACGTCAGCGAGTAAAATATTTTTTCGATTTTGATAGCGATTGAATGTTAAGTTCTTATTGTTTAGTTCTACTAGTTCGTGGGTTAACGCTGGTGGTTCTCACGATTCTTTAACAGTTGCTTGTCCTCCTGAAATTCTACAACCAATTGAATTGACGGATGAATACAAGGCTGACGCTATATTAATGAACGCTTCTGAATTAGATGTAATATCTTATTCGTAAAATAACTTTCGTAAATGAACTTTTTTTTTATGTTGATTTATTTAGCTTCTCTCTCCCAACACGACAGAAAGTTCTAATTTTATTGAGTCAAGTATTTATTCAGCCGGTGATTTAAAAGAAAAATGTAAATTATTATGGCCGAAACCAAAGAAACTTCAATTAATCAATAACGAAGAATTTGCATTACCTAAAGAATTGTCAATTTATTTCGTGGAATCTTCTAATAGTAGTATTTCAAAGCGGTTTAACTTTAATGATTTAAATAATTAATTAATTTTCTTTTCTTTAGAAAGAGTTGGTGGTGAAATTCTTGGTGTTTGGGAAACTCATTCGAATTTGTTATCAAAAGTTGGTCTAACCTTTCGATTTATGGGAAGCTGTTCTCCTAATCACTTGGTTTCGGGAGCAGGAAATGTAATATGCCATATAAATGAAGAGTTGTTTGGTAGATCTAATGAATCGTTTACTTTACACGTCCAGTCATCAGGAGTAAGCATTTAAAACCTGTTAACTTGTAATAATTTATCTACTACATGTTTTTTGTAGATTAAGTTAATAGCGAGTGATATCAGTGGTTTCTTTTACGCCGTGGTTTTTTTAATTAAGTTTGTTCAGTTATTTGAAGGGAATTTGATGATTCCTTCTATTAAGGTACATGTACTTAGATTTTGGCAATATTTTTTTAAACGTAAATAAATTTTAATTTATAGGTGAGTGATTGGCCAACCCTTAAATTACGATCTTGGGTAATTGACATTTCATCCACAAATCCAACTCTTTCATTAGTAAGAATTATGCATACATTACTATTGACTGTTTTATTAAATGTAAATTATTATTATTTCATTAGGATTCTATTCGTCGTGAAGTAGATTTGGCTTCTCTGTTTCGCTTTAATTATTTATTTTTGCGTTTAACAGTCACCCATTCTATTAAAGGAGGCTATGATTGTCATTTTACTCCTCAGTAAGTAAATTTAATTTATTTTTTAAATGCTGTTATTTTATAAAACTTATTTTCAGAGATATCATTAATTTGGAAAAATATTGTAATGAAAGATGCGTCACTTTGGCACCTTTTATTGATTTGTGTTCTCCCTCTAACCAAATTGGTAAAACATTCGTTGGACACCCTATCGTCAATTATTTGAGAAATTTTTCTAATCGCAAGTCTGTTTTATCGCACATAATTATACAATAAAACTTAGTTTTAATCTAAATGATTTGTTTTAGGTATTTGTACGTAGGACCTACTTTAGCGAGATTCATTTTTTGCGAAGAAAATCTTGACATCAATTTTTTATTTGGCGAATCTTGTCTCATAATTGACACTTGTTTACTTGATCCAACTTTTTCTTGGCTCAACCGAATACCACTCAACTCTATTTTAGTTTCTAGTTTTAAGCATTTTGTGAGTATATTAATATTTATTTAGAATTGGTTTGTTTATGCTTCCTGTTAATTTCATTCAGTACAAAAATTTTAAGTTATAAAGTTTTGTCGTCCGTTAACAGGCAAATTAATTTTGGTATTGGTCGAGGTGTGCATTTATATTAAGTAGTTAACTGCGCATGCTATACATTACCAACATACTGTAGCCATTGTTTTTATTAACGTGATTTATTTGGGCAGTCGATTTATTTTTTATTAATTTTTACTTTTGTATTTCAGGGCGATTATTCAAATTCATATTTGATCCAAAGACGTTTATCACAAATTGGGTATGCTAATAATTAGTTTCGGTTAAATGGTTAATTTTATGAGATTTTGTACATTGTTTTTTTAGATGCGTTTTGAATTTATCGGTTCCTTCGGTATTAGAAAATAGTTTAACGGGATGTTGTAACTTATTGTTTTCTTCGCTACATGATGCAACTAAAGCTAATCAATCGATTGAAAATGTTGCATTCGTAATGTTGGAAACGACGAGACAAAGTAAATATTACTTGTTAAGGACATTTTATTTACCATCAATGGTATTTGGCGGAGGAATTGCTTGGAATTCACATTTTAAAAATGTAATAATAATGCGATGTTTACTCGAACGATTGTGTTAATTTATTTTAATTTTATTAATAGGAAAACATAGACACCGTAATTGCAAAAATTCTCGATTTCTACATGTTTGATGATAATCAAAAATTTGGAGAAGTTGTCTTAGATTTTTGTCAATTGGAATCTGTATTAAACAATATTCCGCATTCTTCTATTGTATCTGTAACTTACGAATTAGTTTCTCACCCGGATAATGTCATTTTGGACCACTTGACTGCGGAAAAAATTCAAGTAACTTAGCTGAAATATTTTAAGGTGGTTTTTCTTGTGAGTTTCATTGTTGTTGTTGCACTTCAGAGAGCTGTCCGGGGTGTTAAAAAAAGTTTAGCCAAACTGACTCCATCAAACGCAAAAGATCATTTCTCTCGAATTGCATTAGAAGAAATTCAGTTGGTATCTGAACTATTATTATTTTCATTGCGGTAAATATACATCCCTCCAGAATTTAAATTAGTGAATTATTTAAATTTTATTTTTTGTTTTCACAGTTTGTGTCGTCATTTGTTAAATGCAGGTCAAAATCCGAATGGTAAAAATAATAATCCTTCAACGGGATTGGCAGTTATAAACGTTGGCCTATCAAATCTTCCTCCTCCTATTAAAACTGATTTAGCCAACAAGTATGAGCTATTTATAACATAACCTTTAATATTTTATTTTAAAAAATTTATTATTGAAATCTCCTTAGGCTATTGGAATTAATGAGACGTTTTAGAAAAGTAAATTTGCAAACTCGCCTTTCAAGGGGATTAGAACAAGAAGGACAACCATTTTACTCGATTTTCCAGCAATTGGTTGTTAACGATTTGTCAAGCGACATTTTAGACGTTTGAAAATATTTTAAAGGAAGTCAAAAATAATTTTAAAGTGTTCAAACTTTCATCACCACATCTAGTCATTATTTTCATCGTCGCCCAAAAAGAATCGTCAATACCAAAGATTAAACGGTGAATTTGGTAAGTGAGAATTATTTAATAATTATATTTTAAGAGTTGCTTTTTGTGCATAATAATATTGTTAACGAATAAGTTGGGGGAAAAATCCTTGTTTTACAAATTATCAATAGACCAGGGTTTATAAGTTGATGCATCAGGTATAGGGAACTGAAAAAAATTAAATATTTAAAATTAAAAATTCAATGATTCTTATTTCATAATGGTTAATATTCTAACCTGTTGAGTGAATCTATCTACGCATGCCATTCGAATTCTCTCGGCCGTTGCAGGACAGTTCAGTTGAAAATAGCCTGTCAGACCTTCGTCCGCTCTGGCACTGTAAATGGCATTTTTAATCGCGAAATAAGCGGACGCAGATAAAAACAGCGGCGGTTCTCCAACAGCCTAAAGTAGTTTGACATCATTTTTTAAACCTTTAAAGAAAATATTGTTAACTTACCTTTGAAGAATAAACTGCTCGCGGATTAGACCCAGTTTTGAGAAGCGCAACATTAAATTCTTTCGGAATATCACCAAACCCAGGAATTTTGTACATTCCCGGACCTCTTGTATATAAAAAGCCTTCTGGAGAGTATCGATGCTCTTCCATGGTGAAGTAACCATAGCCTTGTACAAACGCTCCTTCAATTTGGCCGACATCGATGGTTGGATTTAAACTTTCCCCGACGTCCATCACAATATCCGTGCGAATAATCTGATAAAAACCGACAATAGTTTTAGAAGTATTTCAACGGAACAATAGATCGTTTACCATGTTATCTCCAGTGAGACAATCGATTTCGACTTCAGAACAACCAACTCCGAATGAAAAGTATAAAAATGGCTTCCCAGTCTGCTTTTCAAAGTCGAATCCACTAATTTCTTGTCTGTAGAATATAATCTGTTGTCATGTAATTATTCAGAGATAATTACGTGATACCAGATTTACATACACTGCATAAAATCCTGTTGCCGAAAGACTGATACTTTGAAAATAAGCTGCTTTAACCCATTGTTCCCAGCTACCTTTTGGATTATCTTTTATGATGGGCTCTAATCGCTGTTTAATTTTATTGCATCCGTTCTGTGAACATAATGCGCTTATTTTTAGCATATGAAGTAATAATTGAAATGCCTTACAAGGATTGCCATTCCGTTGAGATCAGAACTGACGCTCGCTGCCGATGGAGAAGTGTTTGGAACTTTATCCGTGCTGGTCTCGCTTATGTGAATCTTTGTTGTGGGAATTCCCAACGCTCGGCCGGCAACCTGTTACAATCATCGAACAATTTTTAATGAGAAGATAATCTTAAAAGAATTTGCTCACTTGGATCATTTTGGTGTGAAGTCCTTGTCCCATTTCAACCCCGCCGTGAGAAATCAAAACCGAACCATCAATATAAACGTGAATTAAAGCTCCTGCCTAATTACGACCAGAATTAATATTATTTTAAATAAAAATGTCAAGTTGAAAACTTGATGTACTTGATTTAGAAATTTTGTATCAAAGGAAACTGCAAATTTCGTGGGAATAATTGCCAGTCCACGTTTCTTCCAACGATTATTTCTAAAATTTACAGTTAATGACGTAAAATATTTTGTTTTATTATAATATTTGGACAAATACTTGTTCCATTCATCAACTTGAAGACGTCTATTGTGATAGTCGCTCATCTCCATGCAATCGCTCCAGCAACGTCTCAAAGTACAGTTGACGACTTCTTGTTTGTACGGCGTTTGCTGGCCTTCTTCTAATAAATTTAGCTCACGAATCTGTGGATTTATACCCATTCTTAAGTACTGTATGAAATATATGAGTTTGTGATTAACCTGTGATGGTTCTTTTCCTAGAAAGATCGCGATATGTTCCATCATTGCTTCCGTTATCATGCTTGCCTGCGGTGCCCCAAATCCTCTAAAAGCCGTATTACTAGCTAAGTTGGTTAAGCATAAGGTTCCAGTTCCACGAACATGAGGCATGTAATAAGCATTTTCAAATCCTAGCAAGCATCGTTCCATTACCTGAATATATATATATATTATTAATTAAAAAAAAAAAACAATTGGTAGTCAAAAAAAACTTTACAGCTGAAGATAAATCATAAGAGTTTCCAATGTTTGAGTAAAATTGCGTGTCAACGGCCATGATTTTTCCTTCATTAGAGAATCCCACCTTTATTAAAATACCGGTTGTTGATGATTTTAAAGTTGGGGATTATGTTTTTAAGAAAGACAAAGTGACACACTTACTTTGTATTTCCCTAAAAATGGATGTCTTGTGCCGGTTATTACCATATCTTCCTCTCGATCCAACATACAACGTACAGGTCTGCCAAGACTAAAAATAATATTTTTTAAAATATTAATTTCTGTACATGTACTGCTAAATGTATCATTTAAATTACATTTTTGCGGCGATCGCGCATGGGATGGCTACTACTACAGATTTACTTTCTTTGCCTCCAAAACCTCCGCCGATTCTTTTCGTTTTGCACGTAATTCGATTTGCTTGTATTCCCAAAACACTGGCTACATCCATCTATATGATAAATTGAGGATTAGCAAATAATTCAAGACATTGAATTTTGATATTTATAACACTTGAAGCTGAGTTGGATGCTGAGTCGAGCTAATAATTTCCATCTCTCCATCCTCATTTTTTGGAATTGCAATTGAGCAGTGGGTTTCCAAATAAAAATGCTCTTGGGCACCAACGCGCATTTCGCCTTCCAAAGTGTTATCGGCTAATGCCAATCCGGTTATCGGATCTCCATTTTGAACGTAAAATTCGTGCCCTTTGAAGGATTGGTGTTCAATGGCATCCTTACAAAATTCAACATTAGAACAAATTAAATTCCGCTACCAAAAAATATTATGCGTACTTCAATGGTTATTAAAACAGGCTTCAAAGGTTCATATTCAACCACAACAGCTTGGGCTGCTAATTGAGCAGTTTTGCGATCAATCGCTACTATTGCGCCAATTGGTTGGCCTTGGCACGTCACCTGTTAAAAACATTTTAAATATAACTTAATATTTTACGATGTGAAAAAAATGTAATTACGGTTGTTGAAGCAAACACTTCTTCGTCTTTGAAGACGGCACCGATACTGTTGTTGAAAACATCTTTATGACAAATGAAAGTGACAACTCCGGGAAGTTTAATTGCTGGTTCTGGGTTTATGGACAAGATTTTTGCGTGAGCCTGCTTGCTAATCACGAGGGCCAAGTGAAGTTCGTCTAAAATTTTATAATAAATTCAGAAGTTTTAAAAATTAAAACAAAAGTGATTTAAGAAGTTACTTTCATATTGAGGAATATCATCACAATATACGGCTTCTCCGGTCGCTTGTTTTATGCCGGATAAATGCACCATCGGACGACCCACCATATCTTCTTTACGTTGCCCATCACCTGGCAACTTAATTTAAAATTGCGTATTGGATTATAATGAATTATTTTAAGTGTACAGACTAATCTATTACGTTGTAGTACTGCGACGCTTTGATCGGCTCGTTGTTAATATGTTCTAGAACAGCGGTTTTGTAATTATCAGGTATTGCACACTCGGCGTTGGTTTTTCCTAACTCTATCAAGACTGAAAGATAAAACTTGAAAAAGAAACTAGTTGTGAGAGAGCGTCGGAAGCCAATCATGCTCCCGGGAGCATCAGGTTGCAGCGGTAAATCCTCCTCTAAATAGCGACAGGCGATTCCAACCAATTCATCATTCCATATTCTATTATTACTTTCGAATTAGTGGATTTTTCAATATTTTATCAAAACTTGCATACGCACCTTCCTTTGAGAGCTGCAGGCGTGTGCAAAGGCATTACAGTGGTTGGGGCCATTCCCCCATAAGCCATGTAAATGTCTTGAACTGTGTGATCGGCGTTAATCAAAAGTCTAATAGCTGCGGTGACTATTGCTATGTCATCCTCTCGACGTTTAGCTTGCTTGTAGGCGAAGAAGAACTCGTTCTAAAGGCAGAAGTTTATTTAAATCGAGGCGTATTGTTTTCATAATTATAGCAAAATTATTATTTTTTTATACTTCGGCGGTATAAGGAATGAAAATGTTTTGGACAATCTCATCCGGTTTGATTACAGTTTTTCGATAGCCATTAAAGAAATTTCGGTCCATTTGAATTTTTCTCGAACCGTCTAGTGTTTACAACAGTTAACAACTCTTAATAATAATTAATAAGAAAAAAAAAAAATACAAGAAATTACTTTTCGAAACTGCGGTTACTACACAATTCGCAGCTAATAGAATGGGATTCATGTCACTAATTGGGCTAGCAGTCATTACATTTCCACCAATACACTAACAATAGAAAATATAAAGTATTAATAATTATTGTTTTGGAAAATATCTTTAAAGTGCTTAGAATGCACACTTACTCCAACATTTCGAATTTGTTTGCCAGCAAATAAATTGAGCATTTTGTCAATTGCTTTAAATATTCGTGTTTTAAATTCTGTAAATGAGATTAACAATTTCATTTTAATAACACGTTAATAATTATTCGTTCAAATTATTACCTGGCTGAGCTTCCATGATTTTTTTACACCTATCTTGAAGTTGCGAAAGGGAAACCGCTGATCCAATTATCAAACCTGTCTCAGTTTCTTTTATTTCTTTCAATTCGTTTATATTAGCGGGTGCAATAAGCAAAGGATATCGGCATTTCTTAAATTTGACTTCAACTCCGATCTCTGTATTGCCAACTACAAGCTTTGCGCCAGGATGCTGACATTTTAATTCTAAAAGTTCTTCTAACGTATTCGGTCGAATCCATTTCACTTTTTCGTTCTCAAATATTAAGTATTGTTTATCGTAAACGTGAGAAAGCTTTTACGTAAACAAAACATATTTTTAATCAAATATGTCGTAACATTATAAATTGTAATTATTTGCTGTACCTGTAACTCGGATGGAAATATTGGTTCCTGCGATGGATCGTATGGAATGAAATCCTAAAAGTCAAATTCATTTGCAATTTAAAAATTTATATAGATAGAAATATTTATAAATTTTTTCTTAAAAAAATAACTAACACTTAGTTGTGGAGATTCATTTTCAGTTACTGTTTTACAGCATCCACCGTTGGTTAGGTTGGTCTGGCAGCAATTTCCATTTAATTTTTGTCCACCACCGTTTAAATAACCACTTTCCTCCGTAAAAGTCAAATACCCTTGCAAAATTGGTCGATATCCGGTACATCGACAAAGATTACCTATATAACATATCGTAAATTGAAATTCCCAATTATTGTCATTTACTGTTTTTTTTACCTTGAAATGTGACTTCTAAATCTTCAACTGCGGGTTTGATTTTATTTCTAAGCAAAGTGTACATAGACATGACTATTCCGGGTGTACAGAAACCGCATTGAGAACCGTGAGATTTAGCGATGCGTTCCTAAATTATCATACAAAATATTTAAAGAACTCGAATGGTTTTGGCATTCAAATATGTTTTTTTTTTTTTAATACTTGAACTGGATGGAGTTTGGATTTTATGGAGCCAATTCCTTCTATTGTGGTAACCGATAGACCGTGCATGCTACATATCGGAGCTAAACACGCGTTTACGCTAAGATGACTACGATAAATGCAAATTAAAAGTTATTAAGTTAATGTTATATCACTTAATTTTTTACTTTATTTTGTTATTGATTCGATCGTAATTGGAGATCATAACTGTACAAGCTCCACATCCTCCTTCGGCGCATCCCAACTTTGTCCCGCAAAGTCTCACTATACAACCGAATTAATTAAGAAATAAGAATTAACAATTTAGAAATAAAATTCGGATAAAACTACGGTATTTTAATTAAGTTTATACGTTTCAGTCGAAGATATTCAAGTAGTGTCATTAATGGGTCCACATCATCGTCTTTAACCTGCCAACACATAAAATTATACGATTAATGGTGTGCATGCATGAAGTAAATTATTTGGAAAAAAAATAATTAGATATTTTAGAATGCAAACAAAAGCTAACCTTTTTTCCATTTACGAAAAATACCAAAGTTGAAGAAGTTTTCTCGTCCATATTCTACGCAGTTGCAAGCGATGGACGCAAAAAGTTTGAATAAATCTTTTCGTAGGTGGCAATTGAAATGTGTCTTTAAGCAGTTACTGATACACTACATGTATTATATATCTTCCTGTATTGCGTTACTCCTGCGTAATACCAATTAATTAAAGCGAAGAATAATAATATTAAAATCGATAGTGCGCAGCCTAAATTAATTAAACGATTAAAGAGATTGCTAGGGCAAATGTCAAAGTACATGTTGCGATAAAAATTAAACTTGGATGATTCCATTGAGCCGAATTGCAATAATTTGATGAGCAAAAACACGAAAGAATTTGTCGCTGGCGGTTACCATATGCATGCTGCTGATCGGTAGTGTTGTTGTTGTTGTTTTTGTCGATATATTTCGTCGATGATAGAGGAGGTTGCTCAACTTTGATGCACCCCTCCATTAATTCCACACTCGTACGTTTTTGCATCACTGTTTTTGAATGACAACCTCGTTTCGTAATCATTAAACTTTCTCGATTTTCCAGATAAACGATAGTGATTTGTTTGACACACAGATCTCCTTTCCCCAACGAACAGGGAAACTTAAACATTTTTTTATCCGCAGCTGACCAACTCCAGTAGTCTGAGCATTTTGAACCGCTTAATTCTTGGTTTTTCGATTCTCCCGTACACTGATAACAAATTAATGGTCTACTTTTAACCGCAGTACTGGATGAACAATTCATAATTATTACACATATAATCGCAGTAAAATTAATTATCTTAAACATTAATAACTAGACTGACTATGCGCTTCATAATATACGTCTACCGATTTTGTGCATTACAAGTTTTCGAAAATTTCATGACTGTATTTTTTTAAAATCGAAAATATGCGTCGTTTAAAGTTTCCCTCCATAATCTTCTGGAAGGATATACGACATAGCGTTCAAGGCACAGGGTTCACCGACAAAATGTTCACGGCGAGCAGACGACCATTTTGCAACGATTTTGTAACGGTGAGAAACTATACAAATTACTGCTTAAAAATTTATTTTTTTCAATAGATTCTCTCGTTTAAAAGTTTTATTAGCAATGAAATCGATAATTTTACAATGTGGTAGTAATAAGCGGGTTTGGGATTGTGAGGATTATAGCCCCGAAATATTAAAAGCAAACGATGTGCACGACTTGATTGCACGTACATTCAAGGTAATAATACGCTTAATACAATGTTCATAACATCTTATTTTTATAATTATTTTTAATAATTAGTGTTTTTGTTAAAGATAGCAAAGTCCAGTGATTATTATTTATGTTGTAATGGCCGAAAAATTGAGGATTTCAGCGGAGTACAAGATGGAAATGTTGTCGTCGTGTGCCTTCGATTGCTCGGCGGAAAAGGAGGTAATGAATAATTATTCTAAACACGTGTATTTGTATTGTAGAATTATATTAAATTCGGTAAATGTAATACGATTTTGAAGGTTTCGGATCAATGCTTAGAGCGATTGGAGCGCAGATTGAAAAAACGACAAACCGAGAAGCCTGTAGAGACTTGAGTGGTCGTCGTTTGAGAGATATTAACGAAGAAATGCGACTGAAGAAATGGATATCTAAACAAGCCGAGCAAAGACAAGACAAAGATAGTTTAAAGATAGAAGCTTTAGAACGAAAACTTGTCATTCCAAAACATGAATTTTCAGACGCTGAGTATGATAAACAGAGAAGTGCAATACCCGACAAAGTCAACGATGCGGTCGCTCAAGGTTTGTTCTGTAATAATTTATTATTGTGAGCTTATGTTGTTTATACCTGAATTGTTTAGGTCTTGCGGCGGCAAAATCTGGAATCAAAAGAGCCGCGAATGAAGAAAAACCAAAACCAAAAAAGTTAAAATTATGGTATACATGTAATTTACTTTACACATTTATTCAAAGTTAAAATCTCGGTTTTTCTTTATTAAACAATTTTCTCAATTTAAATGTAGGGCTGGCGTTGACGATTTAGATGAATTTTCCGATTCCAGTAGCGATGATGATTCCAATTCGGTGGGTGAGGAGAAAAGCACACAGATTATCTCGGAAGATTCAAAAAACCAGCCATCTACATCCTCAAGTTCCTGTTCGAGCATTCAACAGGAGGAATTAACAGCGAGCAGTACATCCGACGATAGCCTTCCAAATGACGGGCAAACCGCGGGCAGCTCAACCACCTAAATAACTGGTAAGATTTATTATCTATAAACTTTTTAATATATTTTACAACTTTTTAAGTTTCACATTAACATTTGAACGATCTTTCGCAACATGGAACGGGCTTTCTTTACATTAATTTAACTATTAGATAATTATTAAGACAACAAAACAAATTGAACACAACGAGTAAACTTCAATCGTATAACACGATAGGACAGACAGGATAAATACTAGCTGGAGGTTTGGTATACTTTTTTCCTTTAACAACTTTATCTGCTTCGACTCTATAAAAGAAAACAAATTTTAGAATATATAGTACATAATAGTTTATGGTGAACAATATTGAATACTTGTCTTTCTTCTCAATATTTGGTAAAGATTTTAAAGGGGTAGAGCTTACAGTTGGTTGAAAAGTTATCTGTTTATTAATTATTAAACAAAAGTCCAAAAATTGAAATTGGAAATGAATTTTGAATTTACTTCTCCCAATGGCTTTTCTAGATCTTGGGCAAGTACTTTTTCCGATTCGTTTTCTAGACGCTGTGCAGGTTTTCGTTTAACACATCTAGTTGCGGCCGCTAAGATAACAATTTCTGTATGTTGTTTATACATTCATTAGCTTCATCATCGATAGCATGAAAAGTACCTTTTCTGCTTATTTTTTTGCAATCAAGGTTTTCTTTTCCCGTATTCTTCATGACAACAACTTTTTGTTTACCGGTACATACAGATTCTGTTTTTTTCTTCTTCGGCCAACCTTAAAATGGTTTGTTTTAAATATAAAAAAAATGAGTTAGAAAAACCTGTGAATTATGATATACCAAGAACATTGCCGTTTATAGGAGTAAGAGCTCGCTGTCTTCCTAAATGTAAATTAGAAATTCAGATACGGCATAAAACTTAAATACTCTTTTAATTTAAAGATTACCAAATTCAAACATTGGGCGAAATTCTTGCACGGGTGGTTCGGGTACTTCATTTACATTGCCGGCACTGTTGTAATTATCGTCTCGAAAAATCTCAATAGTTTCCTCGAAGTCGATTAATTCTTTACGGTTCATATTGTCTCGGAAATGAACGTAATTGGCTTGATCATTGAAAACGAACTTTAAATTTGAGTGGAATTTGACTATTTACATGGATTAAATCAGTGAAGTTTTGACAAAATATGACGAACCATTTACATTCCACTTCTTCTTTTGCTGCAACTATTTTAGAATGTTCGATCTTCTCTACAGCGTGGTTTATACTGGTCGAGCGGAGTGTTTGCAAAAGCTTCGATAGCCCCGCGGAGCCAACTTCCTGTTTACACCGGAAGGAAGTAGTGTAAAGAAATGACTCGCAGGATCATCGCAGCTTTTACTCGACCAGTCTAAACCACGATAGTTCCATTTGAAATGTTCTACTTTTTTATTAGCTTATCTATTTGGTAAAAACATATTTTATTCTGAATTTTGTAGATTTTTTTTTAAATTTACATGAAGCGCCTACAGTCATGTGGAACTTTCAAATACGACCTCAAATTTTAACTAGCATAATATTAAGGCCTATTTTTTTAAAAAACATTAATATACAGTAATTTATTGTCATTGGTTTCAAAAACATAACATTTATTATTATCGACACATTATTACCAGTTGTTCATTGTACTATGATTTTGTGAAATTTTTTTTAAATTTAATGTTTTATGTTGGTTAAATATTTTTAATTAACATACGTAAGGTATAAATTATAGAGAATTAAAAATTCTGTTTATTCAAAATACATATTTCTGTAAAAACAGGCACCGATAAAACAAGATATTTAGTTCATGCATTACTTTTTTATTCATACCAAAACGTTCATACTGATCGAAATTAATTATTTTTTTTCTTTTAAGCTTTCGGGACAATCGACCTGTTGATGCGGATGACTAACTTGAAAAGCTGGCAATTTTTGCAGATTTTCCGCCACACGACTAATGACTGGATAAAGAGTGAGATTAACTTTAAACCTAAAAAGCCAAAATTAAAAGGTTTTTAATTTCGGTAAAAGGTGTATAATTATCTAAAAAAAATTGTTTTACCTATTGGCATTATAAATTTGTGGCAAAAGAAAGCAATCGGCCAAGGAAACTTCATCGCCGACGGAATATTTCCCAGCATTAGTTTCTAATAACTTTTCAACGGCTATAGTTTATCGTACACGATCGAGTAAATTTAAACCATAATAATAATTATTATTTGTAAATACTAAAATTTAAGCCATGATTATATAAACCTTTAAAACCATTCTCAATAAAAGTTTGAGCCCATTCTTCTCGAGCTTTTCCTTCGAATCTTTGCAACACGGAATTATTTTGAAGTGGTTGAATTCCAGAACCAATACATTCACACACTGCCCGCACCTATTTAATTTTGTAAACAAATATGTAACAGGTTGCGCAATTAAGAGTTTTATGAACTTGCCTTGGCTCTCGCTAAGGTATCTCGGGGTAAAAGAGAAGGTGAAGGATGAACTTCCTCCAAATATTCCAAAATGCTTGCCTGTCAAAAATACCGACAATTTAAATTTTATTGGCCAAAATTAATTAAACATACTGTTACTCACCGATTGAATTAACGTTTGTCCGTCGACTTGAAAAGCTGGCACTTGTCCCATAGGATTAACTTTTAAAAAGTCTTCTCCTCTCTAACAAAAAGATTTGTTTTTAAATAATTAACTATTGGCCTACGTAACATTTTCGTACATTTTCCAATGTAAGTAAGTTTATAGGCCGCATCTCATAGTCAATCCCTTTATAAGCCAAAGCTATAAACATTTTTGTTTAAAAAAATATTGTGAAGGATTATGTGTATATTTACATAACATTAATAATAAATACCAATTCTAACTCTCCATGAACACGAACTCCGAAAGTAAGAATACAAGATTGGCTAAAAAATACAGTTTTAAAATATTTATTTAATAATTATTACAAATTTATAAAAACCTACTTTAGTCATTTTTTATTAAATCTACAAGAACATTAACAGGATCGATCAATAGAAATTTTTGAATGTATAGCAAAAAGCAATAGAATGATTATATTAAATTAAGATTTGGACTTTATACTGAATATTACTTGGACCTTGAATATTATTAATAAAAAGGAGACAGATTAACCTTGATTTAAGTTACGAAGGTCAAATATTGAGCTTGATTTTCGTGCTCGTAGGCTGTGGATCGAATTCAAAAAATATTGTTCATGGGATGGAGGTATATGAACTCTCTCAAAAAGTCATGCTTGTGCGAATTTATATAAAAAAAAAAACTAAGATAAAATTGAAATATATCAATGATATTTAAAACTGATTGATAAAATATATAAATTTATTTTTTAAAAAAAATTGTATGAAAATCTTTTATTAGTTTGTATGGAGTGCCATTTTTGACAAACTTTTGATTTGGCGTCCCATACTCTTGAAATGCCAAGGAGAAAACCTTTTGGGCGCGTTTGCTTCACAAATATCGAGTTCAATGGCAGGTCAAGTATAACTTGTAATACATGTCAAACTTAAATTAACTGCAATAATGACAATATCGAAATTGGAAAAGATAAAGCAGGATAAATCGATAATTAGTAAAGTTGCTAGTAAAAAAAGCAATGGCGGAAAGAAACATGGTAACGAAATTATTACTACCGGTAGCAGCGGCGACGGTAATGGAAAGTTGGACGTGTTACCGTTTGACGTGCACACATCAACTATAACAGAAGTCAAGAAAAGTTGTTTGAATACGAAACGACTCGAAGAAATATCTGACTCGGATGCGAGCAGAGCAAAAGTTATGCCCGAAAAACGAGGGAAAGATAAAGTCAACGCTGCTATTCCCAAATGTCAAACTTTGAAAAAAAGCAAAAACGAAGTTTTATCGATCAATGGAAATGTGATTTGGTGGTGGCCAACTTTCATACTATTTATATTTCTCAGTTTAGTCACAAGGTTATACAAATTAGACGAGCCCGACCATGTCTGGTATTTTATTTTAATACTCTAATTTGAAATACTGTATAGGGTTTAAATAATCTATTTGTGATTTTGACAGCTGGGATGAAACTCATTTTGGAAAATTTGGTAGTTGGTATATCAATAGAACTTTCTTTTTTGACGTTCATCCACCGCTGGGGAAGGTAATTTTATTGTTAAGTGTTAAATATTTGCAGATTTATTTATTTATTTATGGTTAGATGATGATTGGATTGTTCGGAGTTTTAAGCGGTTACAATGGCTCTTTTCCTTTCTTGAAACCTGGAGATAAATATGGAGACGTGCCATATGTGGAAATGCGACTGGTAAGTTTATCTTTGATTTAATTTCAAGTACAGTGTATTACTGAATAGTTTGTAATAATTATTTACTAGTATTGTGTGTTGTTGGGAGCGAGTCTTGTGCCGTTTGCTTTTGTGATTGTTTGGGAAGCTACCAAATCTTTATTAGCTTCTATTTTTGCTGCTTCATTTATTGTTTTTGGTAAATTGCTCGCTCTGATTGATTAAAAACTCAACTAATAATTGACATAAAATTGAAATTTAGACAACGGCTTAGTTACTCTCAGTCAATATATTTTGCTGGATCCAATTTTAATGTTTTTTATTCTTGGTTCCGTCATGGCGAATTCAAAATTTCGCTCTTGCCATCTAAAGTAAGGAGTTTTACTGTTTTAAGAAATTAATTACTGTGTTAATAATATTCTTTTATCCAAAATTGAATTGTAGTCCGTTTAGTTGGTCTTGGTGGTTCTGGCTGTTTTTGACCGGATTTTTTTTAGGCTGTTCCGTTAGGTATAAAATTTATATTGATTTTAATATAATAAATATTTTCTTTTGAGAGTTAAACTATATATTTTCTCTAGTGTTAAGTTTGTAGGTTTATTTATTGTACTTTATGTTGGAATGCTTACAATTTATGATCTTTGGATAATTCTCGGAGATACTTCAAAACCTTTGGTTTGTTAAACTTTTTATATTAATTTCAAAAATGTTTTATTATCATTGTTTTCATTTATTTTTTTTTTTTAATTTGAATGGCATAGCGTATTAATTTATATTAAAAAATTTTATTATTTTTAATTATTAAAATATTAACGTTTGATTTAAAATTATAATTCCAGTTATACACTGTGCAACATTTTGTGGGACGATCAATCGGTTTAATAATTACGCCTACTATTTTATATATTTTTTATTTTTACATTCATCTACTTATTTTAAATCACAGGTAAATTGTTTTGAGATTTTGGATACAAGTCCTTATTTAATTATTTTTTTTTTTTTTTTAGCGGATCTGGTGATGGATTTTTTAGCTCAGCTTTCCAATCTCATCTCATTGGAAACTCGTTGTACAACGCTAGCATGCCGAAACGTAATTTTAAATGCTACTCGCATAGAATATTGTTATATTTTAGTAAATGTTTTACAGATGTTACGTACGGTGCTGTGATAACATTAAAGAATCATCGTATTGTTGGAGGTTATTTACATTCTCATTGGCATCTATATCCGGAAGGTGTGGGCGCCCGTCAACAACAGGTGACTTTAATGCCAACAATTAAAAATCATTTTCTTTTTTTAATAAAAATCAATATTCTGAAATTTGTTTAGATTACAACGTATGCTCATAAAGATGATAATAATAAGTGGTTAATCAAACCTTTTGATAAGAAATTAAGTAGGCTTAATTTATATTCTTTACTATTAAATTGAATAGGTTTTTTTTTAATTTAATTTTTTATTTTCAGATTTAAACTCATCTATTGAATACGTTAAGCATGGTGATGCAGTTCGCTTAGAACACGTTGGGTAAATGTTGAATAACGGAATGTTTTTACCGGTATTTGAACACATGCATAATTTTTTTTACGTTTTCAGAACTAAGCGTAATCTTCACAGCCATAAAGAACCTGCTCCAATTACAAAAAGGCATTATCAAGTGACAGGTTATGGTGAAGTACGTGTTTGCGTTTAATAATAATTTATGTTGACAAAAGATAAATTAGTTGCGTTTCTTTTTAGAATGGAGTGGGTGACGCCAACGACATATGGCGAGTGGAGATTATTGGAGGAAAAACGGGAGATGTAATTGTGCCAATTTCGAGCAAAATCAGATTTATACATTTTCTGAATAATTGTGCTTTGCATTCGCATAACAAACAACTTCCTAAATGGTATTGTGCATTAATAACTTGTAATAGGAGTATTTGGTTATAAATTTAAAATATTTGTAGGGGTTATGAACAAATGGAAGTTACTTGCAGTCCAAACTTACGAGATAAAAATAATCTTTGGAACGTTGAAGATAATTTTTTTCCTAAATGTAAGTTATGGTAAAATCTGTGTTGAAGAAATTTGTAATGAAAACCAACCATTTTTAGTGCCAAACGACAGCATTAAAATTCATTCTCCAAGTTTTTTGCAGAAATTTTTTGAAGCTCATGCTGTTATGTTGCAGGTTATTTTTCAATAATATTGTTTGAAGTGAAATTTTAATTATTAATAGATGTTTTTTTTTTAGGGTAACTCGGGTTTGAAGCCCAAAGAAGGCGAGCTCACATCAAAACCTTGGCAATGGCCTATAAATTACAGAGTATGCAGGCTAATAATAATAAATAATAATTATTGTTAATTAATTTTATTAAGTTAGACGATATAATTTTTAATTTTAGGGTCAGGCATTTTCAGGAGCGCAATATCGAATTTATTTACTCGGAAATCCTCTTATCTGGTGGGGAAACCTTTTCTTTTTTATCGTTTATCTCGGATTGCTTTTGATTCAAGAATTTCGTTTGCAACGGGGCTACACGATTTCTTTGATCGAAAAAGGTACTTTGCGAAAATATTCTTTTTTTTTTAAACAAATTTAGTATTAAGTGTTTCGTGTTAATATAGAGGATTGGAAGAGCACTAAAAATTCGTGCGCCTGGCTACTTTTGGGCTGGTTTCTTCATTACGCCCCGTTTTGGGTTATGGGAAGAGTACTTTATTTTCACCATTACTTTCCAGCTTTATTATTCAATTCGATGTTTTCCGGTAAGTTAACCATGGTATTTGTTGACTTACAATTGGTACAGTGATCTTTTTTTTAAGGTATTGTTGCCAATTATCTGTTTAAACGCCTCCAAAATCATTGCTGTTCATCGTGGAATTACGGATCTATGAAATTTACTTTATTTCATGTAATAACAGGAGGATTTTTTTCTGTGATAGTATACAGGTGTGCACTAATTTAAATAAGGCAAAGAAAATTTAACTAAATTTTATTTTTAAAAAGTTTTTACGCTTACATGCCATTATCTTACGGAATGCACGGTCCATTGTCTCACGAGCCTAACAGTACACTCAACTCGTTAAGGCTATTGGATTCTTGGGAAATCTAAGTTAAATGTCTGCACAAGGTAAAAATATTTCTTATTTCCTTTTTATGGTTATTTCTCAAATGGCTTAATTGCAATAAAATAGGGTGCAATATTCATATACTGTACTTAAAAGTGCTGTAATGGAGCTTTAAGCAATCGGCGGCCTAAGTATCAAATGGAAAATTATATTTTAACCAATATTTAATATTTTATTATATAATACGATTTTTAAGTGATGGTAACATTATTTTGATTTGGTTTACTCGTACATTAACTAAAGACTAAATCATTATGATTCAAGTTATTTGCGTTTTAATAGTTGGTGGTGATATAAATCTTGATATTTAATAAATTGTTATATTTTTTTTAATAGTTATTGTACTTGTATAACCGTAGCACCGTGTTTAACAGAGTGTTCCTCGAAGAATAGTAAAAAGGTTTGGGGGTAATAGTATAAACTACCTACCAACAGAGCTTTTTTTTGAGCCGGCAGCTAGGGATAATATTTAAATAGAAGTATCGCCTCAATTACTGAAATTAGAATACTATAACCCCTGAAATTATTTACTATTCTTCCTTGGACCTCCTGTGTAGGATTATGAATCCGATCTTTAGTTGTCTAATGTATGTTGAGCGACTACTTCTGTTTTCAATCTCTTAGCCAGTGCTTGTCGTGCTGCTAATATATCCGGATCTAAAACGTTCAATTCGTCGTTATTTTCCATTGCATTTTTAGCCGCTCTTGCAGATTTCGGTCGTTTTTGTGACGAAGACTCTTCTAGTTGATCGATTTTCAGTTTTCGTACATTTCGATTTAAGGCCACAATTTTATCACGTTGTTCTCTTAGATAAGCTTGTCTACTGCTAATTTCCATTTCGCTTATTCCCTATTTTAAAATACAGTACAGTATAAATTTTAAATTTATCATAATGAAAAAATGTTTTTAAAAGAGTTTACCTCATTTTTTAGGGGTGTATTATCGGCCGCATTACCTGCTGAAATATTGTTTTTGGTCTCTCTTGCCAATTGCATTGTATCGTGTTGAATTGATTCTTGTTTGGATTTCGATTCCAAGCTTTCTTTACGATTTGTAATCTCTGTGATTTTAGGTTTGCTGTTTAATACTGTTGATGGCACTCTAGTAATTTCGGATTTTTCTTTAACTTTTACATCTTCAAACTCTTCTAACGATAGTTTCATTGCCTGACAAATATTTATTTATTTATTTATTTTTTTGATTTTTACGAATTGCCCGCATGCAGCATTAAAAGCATTTGTTTTACTTTTTTAAGCATTTCAGTTTCAATTCTGTTTTCTTCTTCCAATCGACGTTTTTCTTCAGCTAGCGTATTTTCCATAATTTCTTTCAAGGCTTCCTTTTCTTTATTCATTTGAGCTTTAAATTCTTCGTGCTCTTTAAGCGATTGCCTGGGAACATAAAGATTAGTTATTGTGTACCAATATGCGCAAAAAGTTTACAGTCTTCATTTGCAACAAATGAAGCACTGAGAGATGTTCTTTGGTAGCAAAGTGCCTGTGGGTACGGAAAGTGTCAATTGTATTCTGTGAACTTGCAAGGGAAGGTTTCTGCATCAATGTTTGAACACGGCAATATCCCTTCAATAATGCCATGCGCACCATTAAGGAGCGGTACTTCCGGTTCAAAGACGTTGCATGTCGCATTAAATCAACTCGCATTCTGGTAAACTTTCAATAAGTCGTGTTGCCGAGGCCATGTGCATTCCCTCTTTCGCAGACTCACTGAAAGCAATTGACACTTTGTGAATGAAATTTCTACCCCGGCACTTCACCACCGAAGAACACCGCCCGATCCGCTTCATTTGTTTTCATGGGCGTAGACTATAATTACTTAATTAAATTATTACCGAATAACATTTTGTAGTTCTTCGTCGTTTTCCTCCGCAACAAATTTAGTGAATTCATCGGCGTTTGATTCTTGTTTTGGTTCGGTCAAATTTTGTAGATATCGAAGAGTTTGCAATTGGAGCTCCTTGTTTTTTTGCACCATCATGTGAACAAAAACTTCGCTGTCTTCAGCAGCACATATTTGTTCGAGCAAAGTCTATAATTTTATTTTTGAATTGAAAATATATTTTTGAATATTTTAATTAATTTTTTTTTATTATTTTTTTTTTAATGAATTACTGTACTGTACTTGTCTAATTTGCGAAAGACCATTTTGTTCTTCAGTTCTAGCATTAAGACAAGCTTTTTCAAATTGTTGAGCACTAATTCCCAAATCTTGCATAAAACTACTCAACAACAAATCAACCTAAAATTTTATTAATTTTTTTATATTTTTACGTTTTTTTTTTTTTTTAATTTAATTTAATTACCAAATGTTTATATTCTTTGTGAAGTTTTTCGAAAACTACTGGATCTCCTTCAACGTTTTCAAACTCTATAGATAATGTATTTATTAATTTTTAAAATTAATAATTCTTATTTTTTTATAACATACCAAAGCATTTATTTTCCATAAAATCTGTTAGTGGCATATTCCATATAGGGCCAGTTAAAAAACCGACTAATGATTCAAACACCCATCTGTCTTCATCATTTTTAGGTTCCGTTTTGATTTTTTTATTAAACCAAAATTTACCTGTCTTTTTTGGGTTATCCATTATTGTTTTAAGACTAAGCTAATTAATTATATCAATAGAGATTGCTGTCAGCTGGAAAAGTTTGTTTTCGTAATTATGTTTGCCATGGTTACTGTTGCCATTGGTTCCTAAAGAGATGCTGCGGTGGCGCTATACGCTAATATAAGTCATAACCACACGAGGGTGAATTACTAAGATTTATTTTAGTCATTTATAATAATAACAATGAACTATAAATTTAATTCAATCATACTGTTTGTTTTATAAATTAATGATAAATTATTATTGGGCGTTTGTGGACTACCGTTATTGCAATTCTTCGTGGTGTCGTCATAGCTTAAAGTATTTGCCCGGAACCGGAAGTTTGGTTTGCAATGAACAGATGATTGAAAAAGAGCACGAGTTGGGAAAGTTTAAAAAAACATTTTAGTAATTTCGTTTATTTTCCATAATAATTATTAAACAAATGAATGTTTTCAAGAGTTGTTTATAGATGAATTGGACGTAACAAATGGTTTCCAGCGAAACTACGTTATTTGATTCCAGCGCGTTCGGCACTCCTTTGAAGTTTCGAGAAACGCTGCACAATTCGCATTCAGTAACTTTTTGTGTTGAGAAAAGATCGTTTAATTATCAGTGTTGGTTCTTTATATTTATTATACTTGGCTCCATATTGTTCTATTGTGATTATCAATATTTGGTTCGTATTAATAATTATATTAATTAATTGTTTAGTGTGAATAATTTCGATACTTCTTTGATATAAAAATCAGAGTTCGGCTCATCATTTTGGCGCCACAATTGTGCTGTGTATTATTATCTCCATTTTTATTAATTTTAAAGTTCGAAAAGGTAAGGTTATTTAAACTGTATAGTTTACGAGTTATAGTAATTTAATAATTTTTGCTTTAGAAACACTATTTGCCGTTTCCAAACTCGGGCTGCAAATTACAACCACGTATTTGAGTGGAAGGGAAAATAAACTATTTATTGACCAATCTTGCGTTAAGCATGTCATTATTAATGAAGGCGTAACAATGGTAATAACGAAAAGTAACTTTTTGTTTAGGACTAAATATGAAATCTTTTTGTTGCAGCAATGTGTGCTATATTATTTAGCCGTGTGGATAAAACGTTCAAACAAGCAATCTTTAATACCATTATTTAAGGCAAAAAAAAAATGTTTTATAATTATTATTATCGTTATTAATTCTTTTTTATTGATTTTTTTAGGGAACATTTCCAAGGATAAATTTAATTCGTATTATTTACAAACGATTAAACGAACTTTTAGTTATATCTGATTAAATCTTAATCTTTTGGTAGATTTTAATAATGGTTAAGGAGAAAACTACAAAAATTGATGTAAAATTTTTTTATTTTCGTTTAAGCAATTGTATTGATTTTAATTGTTATTTTTTTTTATTATTATTATTAGTTAATGACTTTCGATCTTAAATCACCTTCAGTATTTAAATTGTGGCTGAAAGATAACGCAATTGTTGACGTTACGAATGTAAACGCTACTCTTAACGTATTGAGCACCGGTAAAATAATTGTTTCAAAATTAATGTTATTAATCTGTAATTTCGATGTGGTTTTCTTTTTTTCACATTTTAGGATTATCATTTGTTAGTGGTGTTGTCTTAAATGGAGAAAATAATGAATTAATTTATTTGATACATGATTGGGTAATTCAAATAACTGAACTTTGCGTTGATTTACCTAATTTTGAGGGGAAACATGAAATTTTACATTTGTGTGTTAGAGTAAGACTTTTTGAATAATAATTATTTTTAAAGTCGATATTAATAAAATACTTTATACACTTCCAGCTAATTTTGATTTTGGAGCAGAGATATTATGTAGAGTGGCTGGAGTTCAGAAAAACGTGTTGTGAAATCCAGGACATTGAAAATTGTCGTGTTTACAAAGTTCTTTTGAAGATAATTTCAAATTCGGTAGTTACTTATTTATAAATTTTGAATGTTTTATTATTAAGCATGTTTTTTTTTTTATTTTTTTATAGACTTATTTGCCTAGAACCACCAATTTAGGAGGAATCGCTTTAGCATATTTTTTTCATACCTTTTCAAGCTGCTTCCAATCAATACAAATATTCTTAATAAATGGTACTACTGCATTTTAATATTAAAAGTTATTTTCACTGCATTAATAATTTTATTTTATAGATTTAAACAAAGTTAAAGACGAAAAAAAGTTTAAAAGTGAGTCTTTGGCATTTGATTTGGGGCACGTATGCGTGCTTCATGGATTATTTATGTGCGGCAAAAACGACATTCTTTTATCGCAATATCAAATCGCGAACAAACCATTCCTTTTGGCACTTCTTCCTTTAGTTGTTGAATTTTGTCACGACAAAAAAGTGAATGCTTACCATTGTTTTACAACATTATTAGCGTGGTTGAAATACACGAAAAAAAATTGTGGTGGATTACACGCTTTGCTAACGGCTGATGCTCCTATTTTTGGCATAGAATCTTCAACTTTATCTATGGTTCTAAATGTGCTGGATCTGAATTGGACAAATTCATGCGACGGTGTTGTTGGATTGGTTACTCAGTGCTTTAGTGAACTAATTGAGCTTCACCTAGAAGAGACGAAATGTGTTTCTACTGGTGGAGATATTGTAAAATACTTATTCGCAAAAGTCATGGAAGAAACTTGGACAATTAAAAATAAATATTTGAAGTTGGGAATTTTAATTAAGCACATTGATTTGGCTCAGGTATCATGTTTAATATTTATAATATGTGCTTCCAGAATGATTTATTATTTATTATTTTACAGATATTATTGGAATATCCTCAATTTCTTGAGGATTTATGTTTGAGTATGGGTTCTAATTTATTAGCTTCAGCGAGTTGCGACATTTACCATGTTTTAATAACAAACTTTTAGTGAGTATAGAATTTTGTTTGTTAATGACTTTGAATTAGTTATTTCTTTTTTCAGTGAAGAGAATATAAAGGAGAGTAAAGAAGAGTTAATTAAGATGTGGTCAAGTAAATTTTTACCAACACTTAAATCTGGATTGTGCAGTCAAAATTGGTATTTAATAAAATATTGCATATTAATATTTTAAACGAATAACATATTAATATTAAGCTATTTTCATAGCGTTGTTCGTAAAAATGTTGCTCGTTATTATCTCGTCTACACTTTAAAAATTCTACCATTCACTTTTAATCATTTGCGAGTTACTTTTGAGTCAATGGATACTAATGAAAGTTATTTCACTCTTGCTACAATATTTCATTTATCTAGAAAAGAGGGTATTTGCACTTTAGAAGATCTAGTAAGTTATTATTTTGTTTGTTTATTTGTTTTTTTTTTTTTAGTTTATTATATTTTTAATAGGATACCTATTCTTTATTTACTTGTTTAAATCATTCTGAAGAATCGGTTAGACTTGAAGCTTTTGCTTTACTGTGTACATCGATTAAAAAAGCGGGTAGGCCTAAATAATGTTATTGCCAATAGTAACCTCCTTTTTTTAAGATTACAAATTATTCTTTTTAGAAAGACTTTCAACTTTGGAGATCAGTTTACTCAAGCCATTTATTTCAACTAATTTAAATGTTGACGATGCCGCGTTTAGACAACTTATGTTGGCTCATTTCAAAGTTCTTATGGTTAGACTGCGAGATTCATGTTTATCGATGTTTAAGCTACTTAAAAATAACAGCAGTAAAGAAATTGAACTGTCGGAATTAACAGGTATTTCTTCTGTGTTTATTTTCTTTCTTTCTTTCTTTTATTTTTTTTTTTTTTGCATAAATACAGTGTACATGTTTTTTAAACATCATTTAGATTTTTTGGAATGGGTGGTAGAACATGTTGTAAGTAATCTAAATTTTGGTGGCTGTTATCAACGTCGACAAATGTGTCTTCAAATGCTTCATTGCTTATTGAACACATGGTGTTTAGCTAAGCCAAGTAAAGCCAGAAAAGAATTCGTTCCGGGTAATAAAATTTTTAAAACTTACTGGTGCTTTAATTATATTTTCTGTCTAATTAATTCTGTTATTTAATTTTTTTTTTTTTCTGTAGAGGCTACGCCAAAGTTTATAAAATATTTAATATCAAAAGAGAAATGGAAATTGCAATCTCCGCGAGTTTTACGTACTTTAATGATTTGTGTCGTAGATTACATGGACGAAGTAAGTTTTTCTGTATTTTTAAAATTTTACTTTTAGTAAACATTTTAAAATTTGTATATTTAGAGCAAGCAATTGGCTCTCATTATTATCAAAGAATTTTTCATTAAAGATTTAGCCGCAAATAATGAAAATTTGAACGGTATTGCTCAAATATTATGCAGAAGTCCTAAAACTATGCACTGTGATAGTGGTGCTGTTCTATTTTTACTTTCCTACCTAAAGTAAGAAATTTACATAATGTTTATTTATTTAATTATTTTATTTTTTTATAAAAATGATTTAGGTGTTCAACTTTTGAATCGCAATACCAGTATGTGGAAGATCTTCTAGTATTTTTGGAAAAACAGTTTGAAATTTCAAAAAATAACATGTTACTGGCTTCTACGGAGGCCCCTGTTCATGGTATAATTAAAATGTTATTAGCTAATTTTATTTAACAGTAATTTATATTGTAAAATATAGGTATCTTAGCTGCGCTAATAAAAATATTCCGAGAAATTTCCCAGAATTCAAATAATCTCGAGAATTGGGCACCTTTAGTCAGCAAAACTATTAGTACAGCTTGTTGTATCATTTTCTATATTTTAAATATATTGTCTGGGAAATCTAGTAATGGTAAGTTGCATTATATAGGGTGTCTCAGAAGTAACGCAAGATGTAATTTTGATAAAAAACGCAGGTTTTTAATTAAAAATTAAAAAA